>WNLI01111082.1:0-16763 GCA_025802215.1 Wirenia argentea
CCCTACCCCACCCACTCTACACCCCCCACGCCCTCCCTAACCCACCCCCCCCCGACCATACACCCACCATACCATACACCCACCATACCATACACCGACCATACCATACACCCACCATACCATACACCCACCATACCATACACCCACCTTACCACACACCCACCATACTATACTGTATAAGTATGCGTTTAGTGGAGCAGGTAATGGTTACAATGATAAGACGCCAACGTCCATCCTCGCAGTGGATGTGGCCAGTAACATAGGGCCTACATCATTGAAGTGGGTGTGGCAAGTGGTGTGAGGCATACAACATATTGATTTCCAATTGGTCAACTCAGCCTACTACACCTACATCCAATCACATTAACTTGCGACATCACAAACATAGGCCTAGTCTTAATTTCTGGTTCATTGCCATTGGTCAACAGTACTTGGCCTACAGCTATACAACCCATCACACTAACTTGCGAAATCACAAAAATCAGTAGCCCACTGATGACGCCATGCATACATCAGTGACGTCACTTTCCACCCGATTGTTTCCCAATTAATTCCATTACTAAAACACAGGAACACTATATGCTATACTATACTACACTATACTATATGCCTACAGTAATTAATTATTTAACACGTGTTCTCTGTAAGACTAATAGCACTCATTTAATTTTGGCTACTGCCGTAAGAAATGTGATATATTATGCAAATTCGATAATCTGACATCAATTGTTATGTAGGGCCCACAAGGTGTATCAAAAACGTATGATCTAGACCTATACCTGGAAGACCTACACCAGTCGTTGGCCTACCCACATTCACAATAATCTTTTGAGGGATGATAGGGATGGTATTGAAAGTCAAATTACGGCTAGGCCTACATGCTAAGGCAGTATCTTAACCCTACCCCCAGTATGTAGTTGGACTACGTCTACCTCTGATTAAGGAGAGCATCTCCAGCTAAGATGCTCTTCTTAGCGGTAGATGTTCTCCTTAACCAGAGGTAGTCCAACTACATACTAGGGGTAGGGTTAAGATACTGCCTTAGCACGTAGGCTTAATTTGACCTTCAATACCATCCCTATCAGGAGACAATTTTGCATATGATTAGAAGAACATAAGAAAGAAACTAAAACACGACACACAAATTCAGACGCGTAGTCAAGTCGCGGCCGCCCAATCCATGTTAACCAAATCCGCCCTCGCTTAAATCGAACCATGTTATCGACTAGGACAATGCATCAATTTTAGATCGTGAATTCCCGCCAAATCACTTCCTCCTGGCAGGAATCACTACGCTGTGCACCGGGACTTATGAGGAAGATGGCCGACGATCGTCGAAATAATCAAGGTTCTTAGGTAGTGTAAATATAAATTTGTTGTAATTGTGATAATCCTACCTGATGAAATTATTTAGTAACACTTATCAGTGTTATTAATTTTGATCAAAATTGATATAAAACTTTGACAGAATGGGCGTCAGTTGCGGCGGAAACGTTACCACCGAAACCTCGATGAGATGAACAAACAGAAACTGATGGAGCGACGAGCGATCGAGAGGAGGGAGATACAAGAGGAGGTTGACATCATCAAGAGTGCGTCTAAACTACCTATCAAACCACCGGCACCGGTCAAAGACATGTCAGTCAAACCGACGTCACCGATAAAGGTGTCTGCTCCCGTAAAGACGCCACTGTCTACGAGGTCGTCTTCTCCAGATAACGCACTGTCCCCCACCACACAACTAGGTATGAATGTATGGTGTATGTATAATACAGTACGTACATGATTATGTGCCTAGAAACTAACATGGCTGTTACTGTGACACTTCCCCAAATAACCCACCATCCCCACCACTGCACCAAGTATGAATGTACCACAGTAATGCCTCAGTTATCTCATCACTCACTTAATTTAACCATGTGCAATTTTCAGCAACATCAAGTCATTAGTATTTTATCCAAAATGTGAAAAAGTCCTGAAATTGTACAAGAATGATGTGATGAAAGTACCACTCAGTAATGTACCTGTAGATAATATAGTTAGTTGAAGGACTGACTACATTCGAAGTTTATGTAAATTTGTACTACTGTAAATTTGTATTGTTGAGATGTCAAAATTATAAACCTTTCCGTATCAGTAGGTAATGGATAAAAGACATTAAAATAATTGTGGTATAATTTTGTACACTGCTTTGTTTTAGTCTGTGTAGCTGCCACCATAACTAATGAATGGCAAAAAGATGAAGCAATCCAAGTGATAGAACCTTGTCGTATGAGGAACTTATTGCCAATTATTGTTATTTACCATGCATAGTTTGTGTCGGATCTGCCCATACATCATAGCATTGGTGGAGAGATCGTGAACTGAACCTGTTTATGGAACATCACTAAGTCAAAACATGTCAATCTGATTGTATCTCAATATGTCCTTGTAACAGGTGTAACCCTGATTGATATTGAGTGTGTCCATCTCACTTGGTAGGGCATTCGAAGGTCACTAACGGCATATTTTTTATGATTGCTTATCATATCTCTCTGCTATTTATATGTGAATAATTCATAAAACGCCACCTAATATTCTGTGGCAGACCAACCTGTACACCACAAGAGGGGCAGGAAGAAAGGCGGCAAGAACAAAAAGAACCGAACCTTCGCCTCTCTCGACCTCCTGCATAAACACACACTTCTCGCTAACTCATCAGGTTGGGCATACAGTATCACTCATACAGTATCACTCTTATACGTATGTGCAGTGGTTGTTACAAATGATGGACACAATCATACAGTATCACTCATACAGTATCACTCTTATATCGGCAGTGGCTGTTACAAACGATGGTCTCACTCATACAGTATCGATCACTCTTGTATCACTCATACAGTATCACTCTTATATCTACAATGACTGTTACAACGATGGTCACACCCATACAGTATCACTCTTGTATCACTCATATAGTATCACTCTTGTATCACTCATACAGTATCACTCTTGTATCATTCATACAGTATCACTCTTGTATCATTCATACAGTATCACTCTTATGTGCAATAGCTGTTGTTTGCGTTCCTCTGGCATGAATGTAGCTTCATTTGCCGTGCTGGTTTGGTGTAGATCTGTGAGTGAGCCAAAGAGCATGGTGTGAGGTGCTGGTAGTGTCGGCCAAATCGGGTTGCGTTGATTGGCAAAGTTAGGACATTCTCGGAGGATGTGTTGGGACAGTTTCTGGTTCATTTGAGGACTGGTCACAACGCAATGGGGACTCTGTAGCAATAGCTGTAAAAAAATAATGGTTATGCAGCTAAAAAGATAAAAAGAACTTAGTTCCTAACCATGCATAATGCGTATTCCACATACAAATATAAAATCAGCATCAGTCATTGCAGGTAAGCTGTCAGGGGTGATCATATTTTGTGAGATGCTTTGGTACAGACACCACATACAACAAAATAGTCATTATACAAGTAAAAGCACTATTTTGTGAGTGGTCGAGTTATAATGAGTTCTCTACCATCTGCCATACTATTGATAATGCGTTATATTGTTTAAACAATCACATAACAGACGCGGCTGAAGAGAGAGTGAACTGCAATGACACAAAGATGACCTCGTTCTCGGACATCTGTGACAAGGTCAAAGAGAAGAGCATTAACCCCGTGGAGACGCCTCCTGCCCTACAGAGGCTCCTCGGTTAGTTGTATGATACAGCTTGGGGAGTAAAAATCTTGTATCAGTAAAATCATCATTTTTATTTTATTTCGGTATTGGAAAACTCATACACTTTTTTGCACCATATGATCTTATATTAAGGCTCTCAGCCAATGGGTAGTGGTCTAAAAATACAATTTGGTATGCATGTACGACGTTTTGTCGAGTAAAACCTTGTGCCTGCCTGCAAGTGCAAGGTTTTACCTTTACTTATTTTTTGTTTACATTCCAATATACAAGGTGTTATGTAAATATCGGAGAATATTTCTAAAAAATCCCAAAATGCAGATACAATGATTCGACGATAATATGTGACGTGGTCAAACCTAGACATCTCCCACTATATAGAGGCTCCTTGGTTAGTTGTATGTAGTATTGTATCATATATCTATCACATATGTGAGACGCCTCCCGCCCTACAGAGGCTCCTTGGTTAGTTGTATGTACTACTGTATGATATACCTATCACATATATATATATGTGAATGGTTAACTCCGTGGAGACCCCTCCCGCTCTACAGAGGCTCCTTGGTTAGTTGTATGTAGTATTCTATGATATACCTATCACATGTGTGAATGGTCAACCCCGTGGAGACATCTCCTGCTCTACAGAGGCTCCTTGGTTAGTTGTATGTACTACTGTATGATATACCTATCACATATATATATGTGAATGGTTAACTCCGTGGAGACCCCTCCTGCTCTACAGAGGCTTCTTGGTTAGTTGTATGTAGTATTGTATTACCTATCACATATGTGAATGGTCAACCCCGTGGAGACGCCTCCTGGACTACAGAGGCTCCTTGGTTAGTTGTATGTAGTATTGTATGATATACCTATCACATATGTGAATGGTCAACCCAGTGGAGACACCTTCTGCCCTACAGAGGCTCCTTGGTTAGTTGTATGTAGTATTGTGTGATATACTTATCACATATGTGAATGGTCAACCCCATGGAGACATCTCCTGGCCTACAGAGGCTCCTTGGTTAGTTGTATGTAGTATTGTATGATATACCTGTCACATATGTGAATGGTCAACCCCGTGTAGACACCTCCTGCTCTACAGAGGCTCCTTGGTTAGTTGTATGTAGTATTGTATGATATACCTATCACATATGTGGATGGTCAACCCCGTGGAGACGCCTCCTGGCCTACAGAGGCTCCTTGGTTAGTTGTATGTAGTATTGTATGATATACCTATCACATATGTGAATGGTCAACCCCGTGTAGACACCTCCTGCTCTACAGAGGCTCCTTGGTTAGTGGTACGGTATATAGTATGGTCGAGTGAAGATGGACTGTGTAATCATACCCACTATGTAACATCAACCGCAAACTTTTATAGAGGCTTCATCGTTAGTGGTATGTAGTACAGCATGAAGATGGACACTGTGTAATCGTCAACCTCAAACCTCCTTTATAGAGGCTTCATCGTTAGTGGTACTACGGTGGTATGGTATGTAGTATAGTATAAAGATGGACATTGTGTAATCACATCATGTAACATGGTCAAACCTAGACATCTCCGACTCTACAGAGGCTTCTTCGTCAGTTGTGTAGTATAGTATTTAGGTGACAGTAGCTCAGTGCTCACCTAGAGATCCTGGGTTCAAGCCTAGGCCAAGGCAAAATCTTGGTATGGCATTTTTTCACGGTTCATGGAAGATGGAAAATCCTGCCCGCGTCCGTTGGTTCTCCGGTACTCCAACTCATTTTCGGTCACTAGACAAACTGTTCATTGCTTAAATGTGCCATGGCCTAGATGTTGCTGTCGATACATGCAGACACCACAATTCAAGGTCATGACCTACATAACTGACCTATATCACTGACCTACATCACCGACCTATATCACTGACCTACATAACTAACCTATATACGTATTCACCCACAGATGGGTACAAGAACGACTACCAGGAGTTTATGTCCTACATACAGACAACAAATTCAGCGTCATGACCTATATTACTAACCTACATAACTGACCTATATCACTGACCTACATAACCTATATATGTGCACTCACAGATGGGTTCAAGCAGGACTACCAGCAGTTCATGTCCTACATGCAAACACCACAATTCAAGGTGAACATCAAGCAGCAGATTGAGATGGAACATGTTAGTCACGTTTATACATTACCTAATAGTGAATTATAATGTAAAGAATCAGACAGAAAACTAAATGAATCGAAGCACAAATTTGCATAAATTCATCTGGCGGACATGATAAACATGCCTGTCCGTCACAAAAATCCTCTATTTTGCAGTATGATAAAATTGGCGACGGCTGTATAGTTATATGGAGCAACTATATGACTTATGCTTATTAACATCCATGATTTTATTTTTTGGAAAATAATGCAATAGATTTATTAAAATTTATAGCTTATGTGGTGAATTATGCAAATTAGATAATACAGTTTTATTGTCACATGGCATAGACACGTGGCATAGTCACGTGCGTGCGTATCGCGCGGATTGTTGTGCACAGTGTCGTTATAACATAGCAGGTTACCAGTCTACCAATGGAAATGGGGTGCAATACAGAAGTGCAAATTGTGCTGTAATTAGTGCTACGCAGTACATACCATATTAAATATATTAAAGCTGTATTTGCGGTAAACGTTACCTGTCTAGGAACCTAACTTCTTTGCCAACTTCCTGTATGATATTTATACCCTACCGTATATGTCGCCCATATAAGTATCATACTAAATTACTATATAAGTTACTACATAATACATAATTACTGTAATTCACTAGTAGTTATGAATGTCCCAATGTATAATGTGTAATATTCGTTGGCAGGCAAAGAAGATAGATTGGCAAACAAGAGTTGTGGAATTGGAGAAAGAAGTATTGAGTTTGCAAAAAGATGGGGTGGAGTTACTCAAGCTGAGACTGAGTGAGGTAAGCACATATACCACTACAGCACACAAAACAAGCATTGTAAACATGATGCATACTAATGATTTTGGTGGTAAAAGAAATGAGTTTCTATTGTGTGAGGTAGCCAAAACTATCTTTTCCACAATTTTGGAATTTTAGCGTATAGCTATTTTTGCGACATTTGTGAAAGAGTGAAGTCCCAGTTCACAGCGTAGTAATATTCCTGCCAAAGGAAGATTTGTCGGGAATTACGCTGCAGCGTCGCTGCTCCAGATGGCAGACTTCTGCAAGCTGAAAGGCCCCCTCGTCCCTGTTCATAACACGTGTGACGTTTGATCCATAGGCATTCGTGGACACGACGTTTGTGAGATACAAATTCAATGGACGCATTGTCTCAGTCAATGACATGGTTTGATTTTAGCGAATGGTCTGCGATGGCGGATTTGGCGAACATGGATTGCTAAACTAAATAATTAAGCTTACTATAACTGTGTATATATAAATTTGTGTTTAATTTTAAATTCTTTAACTACAGGGTCGACTGGTAGCGTGATTAGCGCCATCCCAGCTATTGTACTATTACACCGATGCATCACATATAATATATGATATGGCATTTGCAGCTGGGTATCGTGGCCAACAACCCGACTGAGTTCCTGTCCAAAGCCAAAGAGATTGTCCAGTGTCATAAAGAACTGGAGGTACAGGTGACTACACTCAACTCTCAGATAGCCAGTTTGGAGGCTGAACAACATAAACTTGTGAGTTGTACAACAGCTTATACAACAGTTGTAGATGGTCGGTCATTGTCCAGTAGAGCTGAACATGTAAGTGAGCACATTCAGCTGACCACACTCAACTCTCAGATAGCCAGTCTGGAGGCTGAACAACATAAACTTGTGAGTTGTACAACAATATTATACAGCAGATTACAACAGTTATAGATAGTCAGTGTCATAAAGAGCTGAACATGTGAACACATTAAAGTCACTCAACTCTCAGATAGCCAGTCTAGAGGCTGAACAACATAAACTTGTGAGTTGTACAACAATATTATACATCTTATACAACAGTTCTAGATAGTCAGTCATTGTTCAGTGTCATAAAGAGCTGAACATGTGAACACATTAAACTCGCTACACTCAACTCTCAGATAGCCAGTCTAGAGGCTGAACAACATGAACTTGTGAGTTGTACAACAATATTATACAACAGATTACAACAGTTATAGATGGTCGGTCATTGTTCAGTGTCATAAAGAGCTGAACATGTGAACACATTAAACTTACTACACTCAACTCTCAGATAGCCAGTCTGGAGTCTGAACAACATAAACTTGTGAGTTGTACAGTACAACAATATTATACACCAGATTACAACAGTTCTAGATAGTCGGTCATTGTCCAGTAGAGCTGAACATGTAAGTGAGCACATTCAGCTGACTACACTCAACTCTCAGATAGCCAGTCTCTAGGCTGAACAACATAAACTTGTGAGTTGTACAACAATATTATACAACAGATTACAACAGTTCTAGATAGTCAGTGTCATAAAGAGCTGGAGGTACAAGTGACTACATAATATACTCAACTCTCAGATAGTCAGTGTCAAGAACGAACAACATAAACTTGTGAGTTCAGACGTAAGACAACAACTTACACTGGTATTAAAGAAGTTTATTTTTTCAGTGTAGTCTCCCCTTAAGTGGCTAAATTGAGCATCTGGGACTGGGTTGCTTTCGTAGTAATTCTGCTGGCTCTTCCCTCTGTCTTCCTCATGGAACATGGAAATACCCTGCCCATTCCCGGTGGTTTTCTCCGGGTTCTCCGGTTTCCCCATCATGATAACATCTAACTTTCTGTCAGTTTACATGTGTAGTGGTGGACATAGGTTGCAGTGCTAGCCACGGGCAGCTCCATTGCGGTAGCACTCCCTTGAAATAAGTCACACTTACACAATACAATTACACATGCCGCACTAGGATGTGATCGTATTCCATAATGAAATATAACTCTCTGCTATTTATAATTATAAATCGTAATATGTCTGTATTTCAGGCAGCCGCATTATCTCCCCAAGATTTGGCACGGGTAAGTTAACTGTGTACATTTTGATCTACATGTATAACATAGACTAATTTACAGCAATATCTGTAGTACTTTATGAGACAAAAATCATAGTGAAGCACAGAATGGCATGCATCTGACATTCGGCGCCAGTCATGTGACTTTGATCACATGTCCAAATTTGATCTATTTTCTTGTATATCAAGTGTCTGTACTCAGTATCTGGGAGCACACTCACCACATCTGATTTGTAATTCGGGTACCATGGGTTGAAACCATTACCGTACCTATACAAATATAATGGACTAAAGTAGCTTCTATTTACAGTACCACTTAAAGCTTGTATTTACAGTGCTACAGTCAGACACATGCACACTGAACGAAGTCAGTAGGTACGAACCTGAATTGTAGCTTGTGAGTATCCATGAGTATAATTCCTGTGACATGGTAGTTTGAGTGGGGAAGTACAGTACTGTAATATGTAAGTGGTGCCGAAATGGCTGATTTCTCGCAATTCAATCATGGGACGATATGTAAAGGGATTACTGAAACTGAAGGTCTCGTCTGTCAAGTTATACAATTTTATCGCAATTAATGTAACTGAATATTTGACGTGATTTATGTTTCAGAATTACGAGCCTCTGCTGAAGGAGTTTGCGTCCACCGTCTCGAACAAGAAAAAGTTTTTGGAAAACGCGGAGAAGTTAGAGATGCAATTATCAGAACTAAACCCGGCGAATCGTGAAAGTTTACTGAAGAATCTGTCGCGTCTGTCGTCGCCCGAGGAGTGCCATTCGTCATCCATCATGCGTACTAAAGTAGACATGATCCTTAACCAGACACTGGCTCTGCAGCCTCACGAACCTCGCCCCACCTCAGGCTCACCTCGCACCTCACTTACACCGTCACATGACATGTACAGCCAATCAAACGCCGGGTTGAAGATCACGTATAACACGCCGGAGGACGCAAAAAAGGCGTCGTTGAGTCGCACTAGTTCTGTCACGAGTGACGGCTCTGTTGGGACCACGGGCGAGATCAAAAGTTTACCTGTCAGTATACCGTTAAAAAACGTTAAATCTCCGGTCTCGGCATCCAAGAAAGCTACTGCTGAAGTACGACCAGAACCGGTACGCCACGATATCCCCAGATCTGATACGTCACGACTCGATAACCCTCGCCAACCAGATACCTCCGTGTCTGATAATGTGAGGCCAGATAATGTGAGGCCAGATAATGTGAGGTCAGATAATGTGAGGTCAGATAATGTGAGGCCAGATACGCGACCAGATGGTATGAGACCAGATGCTATGCGACCTGATGGTATGCGACAAGATATGCGACCTGATGGTATGAGACCTGATGGTATGCGACCAGATGGTATGCGACCTGATAATACACGTCCAGTTAATGTACAACATAACGCACGACTGGCTAGCACACACCCAGATCCACGACTAGATAACTTACGATCAGATAACACTAGATCAGGTAACATGCGATCAGATATCACAAGACCAGACAATCCCCGACTTGGTAGCCCAAGAATGGACCCAACTAGAAACGAAAACCAGAGAATCGAAAACCACAAAATCGATAATTTAAGAACTGAAAAACAAACAATAGAAAAATTGCGGCAAGGCGATTTGCAACGTTATGACAATGCACGGCATGACACGATGAAATACAACCATAAAACTGACCCATCTCGCGTAGAGGCAGACAATGGATTGAGTGATACCCGGCCAGCATCCACACATAGTGACAGACCCATGACAATTCCCCGCCCCCGCAGTGGCAGCAGTACAGAGTCGGCTCACTCATCCCCTGAACAGGACACAGTCACACGTGTGTTCAAACCTAAGCAGAAATACCTGAACCAGCACGAAGCGTACCACCAACCTCAACCTCCCCACCAAACGTACAGTCTGTCAGACGTAGTGTCGTCATCCCTCGCGTCTCGTCTGTGGCAGCCTACACCCGCCCTCGGTCATCACCTACCTCTCGGCAGCAAACACAATCTCATGTCACCAATGTTCAACTCATCAGTATCTCCCTACCCCATGTACACCACACGTTTCCCTGGTGAACAGTTAATGCGGGCGGCTGCAGCGGCACAGCAACCGTTACCCCACGACCACCGTACATCCACCCCACCCGGTCCACCCACCTCAGACAGGACAGACACCACCAAGAAACCACCGGCTCCACAGCCTGACCAGATGCCATATGCCTCCCACATCCGTACGATCATCGACTCTGTCACACACGGCAAGCCCGTACCTAAAGGCATCCTTCCTCGTGAAGCCGACATGGATGCCGTCGGCAAGAAAAAGGGTAACAGTCGCAAACGCTCGAGTCCCAAAACCAGGAATGAATCCAAACGTGGCGGTTCGACACAACCGAAACGACCGTATGTGAAGCCAATGCCAGGTTTTACTACGGCTGGCTTCACGACGTTACCAGCCCCCGACACGTCACCCATCTCATTCGGCAGCCAACCCATGCACTTGTCAGGGCTACACTCAGCTCCTGGTGGCCCCGCCAAGCCCAATGAACAAAATCCCTCCGTACTCAAGACTATGCTCAAGAAAAACGGCTGTGAGTAGTACTTTGTGCAATATTACTGGTACTTGTACCATTAGCTAAAACTATATATAGTATCTATAAATGCATGTGTATATACTGTACTTTCAGAATCTGTCCCTGTTTCCATTAAGGAATCTAGCAAATGCGGGTTTGAAAGCCTGAGATAGTCCATGTTTTTGCTGGATTTGAAGCCACAACATCTCGAGCGATAAGCCACTACACCATGAGTCTATAACATGAGTGAAATGGTTGGAGGAAAAATGCTTAATAATTATGAATGATCTATGTTATGTTATCTTCTGATAAGACTTACCATTGTTTATTGGTTTGCACCTTGTAAACATACTTTTCACGAGAGTACGTTCTCTACACGTAGATACCTCCGAGTCTATGGTTTCATTCAACCAAGCAAGGATTACAAATCAGAAATCAAACACTAGCTACTCTCTTGACTACGTTGTGGTACTTGTGAGATATTTAGTGAGAGATTTACAGCTCACTGAAATGTTACTTATATTGTGAATCACTGATGCAATCTTGCCCAAGTACACGTAGCCACACATAGCGTGGTAGGGCATTGAACTTGCTTTTGAAGCCACCACAATATCTGCTCCTGAGCTATCAGACAACTCTGCTGCTCCTAAGACGTGTCTAATCATCTATCCTCACTCCATTATCGTGGTTGGCTGTGGCTATTCACGATACAACTATATATACTGGGGCGGGAATAGCTCAGTCTGTTAATGTTACCATTCATTTGGTACCCAGGGTTGTGTGTTCGAATCTCGGACTGTGCGATCGGCGTTATATCAGAAAATTGTTCTGCGTGATTTCTCAGTGTTCTGTGGGTGAGAGCATGTTTCCCTAGCCTCAGTTTACCAAGCCTGTAAAATCTGTACTGCTCGTATATTTATCTTTAAGGGTGGATGTATGGGTTGGGGAGTAAGGTTGTGCTACTCGTGCAGCTATTACGCGCAGAGGTCTATGGCATGGCGAAACTACCGCTGGCGACATCTGATTTAACGAGCGGTATATAAATTGGCACTTTTCTATGAGCTGATGACATTTGACACGTGGCGCTTCACATGCTACATGGCAATTTACTTTAGGCCCTATACAAACATACAACTTGTATTGTACGGTCCAACAGTCGGTGCCCATCCTGGCCCCCGAACCTCAGAGTCGTCATCAAGCAAGGCATGGACCAACATCAGCTCGGGGTTTGACGCTCTCGTCGCATTTGCTTCGTCAGAACTCGACAGGAATCGAGAGATGAGGCGCAAAAGTCAGGAGGGAGACGGATCACCGGGTCGGGGGATACCACCACCCCCACCCCCTCCACCCCTACAGCAACCTCCTGGTGTGTCTGTCGGCGGGGATGGCCCTCCCAAGAATATGACTCGTAAGTTTACTTGGTTATACTGTATTGATGAATATGACATGTAAGTTTGTTTGGTTATACTGTATTGAATATGACTCGTAAGTTTGCTTGGTTATACTGTATTGATGAATATGACGCGTGAGTTTGTTCGGTTATTGCCAGTTATACTGTATTGGGATTGAAGAATCGGTATCACCAGATTCACTACCCTATTGCATGGCTACCGGCCCCTATACCATCTGTATTATGCCCCTGGTGTGTGTACTAGCACAACCTCAACATCAAAATCTGACTACGGCATACGCGAGAAAAAAAACCTCTGCACCATTCACCCAGCTGTATCCATTGATGATGGACTTCCCTAGGTTCTGTTAACATAGAGCACAGATGAATGTTTGGCAAGGATCAAAGAGGACACACTCCATCACCATCCCTCCAGAATTCCCATTCTTTGGACTGGCCGATCAAAGAATATCTACATACACACAACAGAATGGTGGTGTAGATTTTGGTGTGTTAGTGTGACTTTTATATGCCGTATTTTAGGAATTAGGACGTCACGATCCTACAAATGTCGGTCTTACATCTTCGCCGTGCGAGGGTAGACACGAGCAAAGCATCAAACGTACGAGCCCTTTCTGTATAATTATAAATATGCATAGCTATTCTTCCCAAGCTATATAGGCCTACATAACCAGTGTGATATACGACCGGTATCAATTTTACAGAATTGAAGCTAGAACTGAAGATAGGAAATGACTGTGTTCTTACCCATAAACACAGAAAAACACAATTGAATAATGCGCCAACCGGGCGTAGAACAGCAACTCGCATAGTATTTTGTTGAGCGTGAATTTGTTGTCTTCTACGTGAGGGCATACAGACAAACTCATACGGCCGGGGATGTGGTTGGCAAGTGTAGGGGGGTCGCTGTTTGGCTGATGTAACAAGCTTTCCACCACCAACCCGACATAAAGTTACGCGTCAGAACTAATCGGTATAATTGAGGTTTCGCAATGGGCCCGACCACCCAAATGTGGCCTGCGTCAAACCCCGTTGGGGTGTAAAAACCTCTCCCTCTCATAAAACTAACTAAACTACACGGTGTTGGTATGATGACCACTTTTGTGGTCTCAACTGTAATTGTAAGACTACCAAATTGTATAGTACTTCATTGATCGATTGGCTACTAATCGTGTAGATATTGATTGGTTGGCTACCAATCATACTAGCTGATTGATTGGAGATCCTCGCACAGATATGACTACTTAACACGTCGACTGTGATTATTCCACAGGCTGGGCACCAACATCCAACTGAATGATACAGGCTCCGGCCTGTCAGGCAGCTACTTCCTCATGTCTACACCAAGGCGAAACCAAAACATTCTCATCAATCGCAACGCATTACGTTTGCGCCAGTATACCAAGGCTATGCGCATTACCCAACTTTCTCATTTATCGAACGGATTACGTTTGCGCCAGCATACCATACGCCACGGCTATGGGCATTACGAAACATTATCATCTATCGAACGTATTACGTTTGCACCAGCATACCATACGGCAAGGCTATGGGCACTACGAAACTTTCTCGTTTATCGAACGCATTACGTTTGCGCCAGCATACCATACGCCATGGCTATGCGCATTACAAAACATTATCATCTATCGAACGTATTACGTTTGCGCCAGCATACCATACCATACTCCAAGGCTATGGGCATTACGAAACATTATCATCTATCGAACGTATTACGTTTGCGCCAGCATACCATACGGCAAGGCTATGCGCATTACAAAACATTATCATCTATCGAACGTATTACGTTTGCGCCAGCATACCATACGCCACGGCTATGGGCATTACGAAACATTATCATCTATCGAACGCGTTACGTTTGCGCCAGTATACCATACGCCAAGGCTATGGGCATTACGCAACATTCTCATTTGTCGAAGGTATTGACCCTAGCGACACCATACCATACGCTACGGCTATACACATTCTACCCTCGACTTCATAGTCCCCTGATCCGCATTTCAAACCACATCCGCAACATTTTCGCGTACATAATACATGCTGATTTTATGTAACTATCGCATCTCTGAAAATCACTCAGTAAATGTGTACGTTTAGTAGATTTAGGTATATATTATGCATTACATATTGTAGTATACCGTATTATATACTTATTGGTGTTGAATAATGTCCATAATAATTTAACAAAACTTGTAATTGCTAACAATTTTTTGTGTAGAGTTCAATTATTAATTTTTTAGGCCATATTTTTAAATGATGCGTTCTGTTAATGTTTATAAATATAGCAAGCATTTTAATAAAATTGTTTATTCTGTTCGAGTTAGTTAGAAGTGTTGGTAAGTAAATTATATTTGTGTCGTTTGAATAATTGATTTGTGTTTTCAACAGTACAGTTAATGATCTCAATGTGTCAGTTATGTAGTACATGTGATTTGTGTTCATTTATACAGCAACTACAGTAGTGTTGTCTAGGTTTGCCCAAAGCTGATACCGGTTATAGCAACGTCATCATTCATATACCGTAATACCGATGTATAATAGTTGTTACAGTGTATGTTTTAGTTTGATATTTAGTATAACTGTATTCAGTGACCAGTATCCTATATCCACGGTGTAAAATACTTGGTCGTGTAACTGTAAATTGTCACATATCAACGTTACAATTTCTTTGGGCAATATTTTATCGCGTGACTTTTGACGAACATGGCATAAATCACAAAAAGCTGACCCGTAAAATGAATAATATGCATGCCCATGTACATTAATCTTGTATAACGTGTACATAATGTATCATAATATCGCAGTTGTTTTGATTTTAACAGATTTAATGTTATATTTTTAAGATTGTACATTTGTAATTATAAATGAAGATCATAGATGAAATACGTCTGTGGTTACGATACCATATTTATATAACTGTATCATATACCATATTATAATTACCGTGTTATTGTGTCATTTATAATGTGACGTATTTGATCGTATGTATTCGACTGTTCATCGTTGACTCCATACTGTCCAGTAAATACAATGAACTGTTATTTACTTTCATGTTGAAATACTTTATATGACTGTTTCTATCATAGCAATAATCGTTCTTGACTTACATCGTTCTGTTAATGTGATTCGCTGTGTTTCATACATCCTATATAATATACCTATATCATACATAAACAATGAGAAATTGTAATCCTTATAGGCTCAGAACGCCCACCGTTTCAAACATTCGTCCTTATTTAAATTGTACATGTCGGCTACATTAACATACTTTTAGTATCATGTATTTTGTAAGCCAAACTCATTACTAGTATACTATTAATCAATAATTACTAAAAGAAAAATTCTCAATTTGTCATAACGAAATGTTACGAACATTTTGTGTTACACATTCACCATACTAATAAGTACGTGTAATGTCGACATATTGTAATAATCCTGCATTCGGTAGTAAATGTTACTACACTTCTCTATAATGTATAATCTTATATGATATATATATTCTTACCATAATGTATTGTATACCCGAGGGTAAATATTTATGTAAAGTTCTATATATTATCTATATTATCTTGAATGTTCGAAATGGATGTGCTGTACATGTCGATTTTAACATGGGAGTTGGAAAAGTGCACATTGAGGCTATTTTAACACAACACAAAACCCATTTTTTGCAGCAGTGTTTGTAATCAAAAAAGATCTTTTTCAACCTAGCATATTATGTTCCAATATTACATTGAATTTTATTTTTTGTGCATATTTCTACGCCACATGTTATGATGATGATCAGAGTATATTTTAGCATAATATTTTTAAGTGTTTACAACAGTTACGATATACGTAAAATGGTAGTTTAAATGAATGCAGATTTAGGTGTATGGTAAATTCTCAGTTATTTCAACGCCCTTTACTCTAGTGTCATTTTCATGTTATTCATTTGCTTTGTTATTTCTTTGTATCTTTTGTAATATTAAAACTAGAAAATCTAGCAAAGCTAGAAAGGCTGAATTTTTTTTATATTTTTCTTTATGCAGTTATTTTACCTAGAAAACCCAGAGTATGTTATGTTACTAAGTACTTCTTTTG
>WNLI01111083.1:0-10482 GCA_025802215.1 Wirenia argentea
CAGGTGGATAAAAAAGTAATTACTTCCTAGCCTGCGAAGTGGGTAATAGAATCCGGAGCTTATCCCGGTTCACAGTGCTAAGCGGAACAATGCAATGTATACAGCCGAAGTCACACTGCACCGCCTGGATAGGTTACTTTCCGACTTTCTCACACGCTTCGTATACGGAGCAAAGACTACTCAATTATAATTTCTGGGTAAAAAACCGACGGCACATGCGGAGATTGAACCCACGGCTGCCGCCTAGGATCATGATCGGTTTATCGGTGTACGAGTGCCTTAAACCATTCGGCCACCGCAATCCTACTGTTGGGTGGATAAGTAAATGTTAATTCGCTGGGGTACGTAGTACTGAAACAGATACGGTTAAAAGTTATGTGAGTGTACACATAATTGTGACGAGATGGTAGCCTATGGCCTGGTAATAGGAATAGCGTCGGATGCCCTGTGGGTGGGTAGATTAGACGGTGTATGTAAGAATATGGTTAGGAAATAATTATGTTGGTTTGAAAATTGACATTCACAAATGGTGCATGTACGACATGGTAATAAAATAACAATGCATTTTCTAAATTCAAACGTTCAAAGGTCGGGTTACAACGGTAACTATGCTATAGGGAAGACTTGTACATCAAAACAAGTTTGGAACTACTGTAGCCCATTTTTATTTGGGCCAGCGATATCAGGGTGGTATATATGTATGGAGTCAGCCGATATATTGGGCCATCCGGTATATTTCCCATCTTCAATATATTTAAATGTAATTAATTTAAAACTAACCATGAACGAGTTGATGAATCGGGGAGGTCTCATCCGCGCCACGACACCTTCGTCCATTTCTACTGATCTGTAATATACATATACAGAAATTGACAGAATCACCAACAAATGACTCAGATTCAGGACAAATCTTGTAAACATTAAATCAACCTGTGGAGGTCACACACATCATGCTGACTAGATCAAACGCTCTTGCTCACAAAACCGGAGAGTAAGACATGGGGCCATCCAATAACAAAGAGTTTAGGTTTTTGGGATTCGGTCCATCAGATGCCCTTCTATGGCCACCCACCCTACTGTAGAAACCCTCAGATACATAAGCCAGTTGAACCTCAACAACATCTGTAACAGTATAATGAATGAGGCCAGGCAGAATGACCAATGTATTAGATGTAGACCATTTTCAAGGTAAGCCATAGCCTACTAAACGCAATAAGTATATTCATAAGGATCTATTATTCAGCCATAAAAGTTGAAAAACACAACATTTGTCAGTAGGTTGGTTCTATCTACAAATTTTATGTGGTTGGTTAACCCGGGATAATGTTCATCTAGTCAACTTGATTGGTTTACGAATGGTGAAATAGTAAGAAACAATGTGACGTGCAAGTTTCAATAATCGGGATGTTGCTAAACATTATTAGAGCAGTTATGCAAAAGTATGTATACCTACTTATTCGCAAAATTAGGTATGCAAGAAAGAAGGAATGGAACCAACTGGACTAATACTGTATCAACTGCACCGTACAGTTCATGCATACCTTCTGACTCCATCAAATGCCATGCTGACCATATCGATGATTCCCCCGGCGGGTTTCGTCAGCAATCCCATGATCCCCTTGCCCACGCCCTTGAAGAACCCTTCCACACCTTCCTCCTTTGCGCCTGTGTAGGATGGGACACAACAGTTTGAGTGTGCTGAAATAACTGAGAAATTACCGTAGATGTTATTAGTGTACTCATTTTGAGAGGTACACCGGTGGTACACCGGTGTGCGCCGCGGAATAACCCATTAGTGTCTAATTTAATTTGAATATCGCTTACCACTTGCGCAACAACCTTTTCCCCTCATTTGTGTAATTTCATGGGGTTTTTTCCACGTTTTTCTCATTATTTCTTCACAATTCTTGCAATTTAGAATCTAATCACCTCCCCATTTCCTTGTTTACGTTGTTCAATTTCTCAAAATCGGGGATGCATGGTCAAAAGTTGTTGCGGCCTGTGAACTAAAATCTCGCCATTGACTGATGATCACAAGACAAAATCATACCATATGCTTATGGTAGGTATGTTTGTTATTTTATAACGTGGCGGGGTACACCGGTATGTAGAGGTACACTGGTGTATCACACACTGAATCAATTTGCTGGTATAGCTCCCATTGGCTATAAGATAGCAAGCTGTAATCTTGAAACTATAGTAAGTTATGAGGTTATGCAAATTTTTATTTTGTCTATTTTTGTTGATTTTACAAATTAACATTGCTAAAACCACGTAACTATACGAGGTTTTTGCAATTTTTATTCGGTCTATTTTTGTTGATTTTACAAATTAATATTGTTTAAAACCACGTAACATATAGCTCAGTAGTTTAACAACAATTATGACTACAAGTTTGATGGTAAATTAGGTCACGTGACACCGTTCAAACATTTTTTTGCACGTTTTGATTGGATTGAGGCATGTGCTTTTTACACACCATGCAGGTGAACTCATATAATAATATGGGGCAAAAAAAATTGATTTACTGTACATCGATACCCATGAGATACGTATCAAACTACTAACCCTGGTACGGCTTGACAACAATGCCAGTGAGCCCCAGACTGACACCCAACAGGAAGCTCTTCCCCGCCATCACCAAACTCTCAGGAACGTTTCGTGGCTGCTGCTGGAACCGCATCTCTCGTTTCTACAATGGGAAGTATCAATCTTTGATTGAGTGATTGATTGATTGAGTGATGGAGTATTTGATTGACTGAGTGATTGATTGATCAAGCTCTTCCCCGCCATCACCAGACTCTCGGGAACGTTTCATGGCTGCTGGTGGAACCTCATCTCTTGTTTCTACAATGGGATATATCAATGATTGATTGAGTGATTGATTGAGTGAGTGAGCGATTGTTTGAGCAAGTGATTGACTGATTAATTGAGCGATTGATTGATTGATTGATTGAGTGATTGATTGATTGATAAAGCTCTTCCCCGCCATCACCAGACTCTCCGGGACGTTTCGTGGCTGCTGCTGGAACCTCGTCTCTCGCTTCTACAATGGAATGTATCAATGATTGATTGAGTGATTGATTGAGTGATTGATTGATTGATTGATTGAGTGATTCATTGAATGATTGATTGAGTTGATTGATCGAAGCTCTTCCCCGCCATCACCAGACTCTCGGGAATTGATTGATTGATTGATTGATTGATTGAAACTCTTCCCCACCACGACCAAACTCTCAGGGACGTTTCGTGGCTGTTGCTGCAACCGCATCTCTCGCTTCTACAATGGAATGTATCAATGATTGATTGAATGATTGATTGAGTGAAAGATTGATTGAGCTATTGAGTGATTGATTGATTGAGTGATTCATTGAATGATTGATTGAGTTGATTGATCGAAACTCTTCCCCACTATCACCAGACTCTCGGGGACGTTTCGTGGCTGCTGCTGGAACCGCATCTCTCGCTTCTACAATAGAGTATATCATTGATTGATTGAGTGAGTGATTGATTGAATGATTGATTGATCAAGCTCTTCCCCGCCATCACCAGACTCTCTGGGTCGTTTCGTGGCTGCTGCTGGACCTGGAACCGCATCTCTCGCTTCTACAATGGGATATATATCAATGATTGAGCGATTGATTGGGCGATTGATTGAGCGATTGATTGATTGATTGAAACTCTTCCCCGCCATGACCAGACTCTCAGGGACATTTCGTGGCTGCTGCTGGAACCTCATCTCTCGCTTCTACAATGGGATGTATCAATGATTGATTGAGTGAGTGATTGATTGATTAAGTGAGCATTTGATAGATTGAGCGATTGATTGATTGAGTGAGTGATTGAGTGAGTGATTGATCAAGCTCTTCCCCGCCATGACCAGACTCTCAGGAACTTTTCGTGGCTGCTGCTGGAACCGCATCTCTCGCTTCTACAATATATTGATTGATTGATTGAGTGAGTGAGTGATTGATTGATTGATTGATTGATTGATTGAGTGATTGATTGATTGAGTGATTGATCGAAACTCTTCCCCGTCATCACCAAACACTCAGGGACATTTCGTGGCTGCTGCTGGAACCGCATCTCTCGTTTCTACAATGGGATATATCAATGATTGATTGATGGATTGATCGAGCAATTGATTAAGTGATTAAGCGATTGATTGAATGAGCACCTGATTGAGAGATTGATTGAGCGATTCATTGAGCCATTGATTGATCGCGTGATTGAGCGATTGAGTGTGCGATTGATTGAGCGATTGATTGAGTGAATGATTGATTGATTGAGTGATTGATTGAGCGATCGTTGCATGATTGATTGAGCGATTGATTGAATGAGCGATTGATTGATTGAGTGACCAGCGATTGTTTGAGCCAGTGGAGTGATTGTGTGAGCGATTGATTGAGTGATAGATAGAGCGGTTAATTGAGCGATTGTTTGAGAGATTAATAGATTCAGTGATTGATTGAGTGATTGATAAAGCTATTGATAGAGCAATTGATTGAGCAAGTGATTGAGTGATTGATTGAGCGATTGATTGAGCAATTGAGCGATAGATTGATTTCCAACAATGCCAGTAAGCCTCAGACTAAGCCGCTCTCAGGAATTTGCCAAGATGCCAAGATGTGGTCTGACCGTATCGACGAAGGCCCACCTCTTGCGCGCTCCTCCTGCCCTGAACCCAACGCATCGCTCACACCCGGGGCTCACCTCCTGCAAAAGCAGTGGGTACGCCTAAAACAACTACACTGTGGCACGGCTCGCGTTGGCTTTTAGCATTATTTTTCTCTATATCCTCAAACTAGTCAACTGATGTACGTAAAATATCACATTTAAAATTTAAATAAGAGCTCTTCAGAGACAAGTGAATAATCATTGTAAATTAACTATATGTACAGTATATGGACATAGCAAATTATGAGTATGTATTTATATGAAATTGTTACATTTACTTCAAGCTGTACTGTGGTAATTGGGTAACATGGCTGTGATGACATGTGCACAAAAATTTAACAGTATGTGGATACTAGACACGTATTTTATATGCATACAAAAATCACTACATCACTATAGCAACAATATAGCGTGTACAGTAAAGTGCATGCCACTTTTAAAATTAATTATCATTTGCCGACATGGACTTATGGACAGGCGCTATGGATAATGGATATTCCAGGTAAGTATTCCTGCTAATGTAGCATAATCTACATTATAATCTATGCATTATTAATATCAAATCATCATACAGATAAAATATGGCATATTGTTAATACAAATATAGTGTAGTATGGGTGACAAGATACGGATGATGTTAGCACTATAAACCTCTGTAGTATGCATTTATGATGATCAGAGAAATGATGTGTCAGTCTATATCAGTCTATATATCAGTCTATATGTCAGTCTATCTAATAGTGAAACAGGTAGTGATAATCAGTTTAGTTTTTGAAAAGTTGTGATATTTTTAACGACAAATGTCATGTGGCAACAAAGGGTATAATTTTAATGTGTATTTTGCTCAAGTTTTGTGTTATGATCGGCAAGTGACGCTTATAGAGCTTACAATTTTCAAATATCTGTGCATTATTGAAACTAATCATTTTAATTTTACACATGCAGTGGACCGTATAATTTTATTATATCTATATTATGGGTGACATAGGGATGAAATATGTTAGCAGCGCATTAATATATAACGCCTGACATTATACATTATATATAACGCTTATCTGTAGTATACATCCAGCATCATTGACCAATTAGTCTACCGTATAAACGTTACAGTTTACTGTTAGTGATAGGGGCAACAATTGTTATTAGAGTTTTGATCAATGTAGTGCTACAGTTTATAGAATTACAAATTAATAGTGTAGGTATACATTACATACTTAAAAGTGGTACTGTACTTTCATAGTATACTTTCTGGGTCTAATGGTATCTATAAACTAGTACTATACACACTAAATTACTAATCCTAAAAACAGGCCTCATACATTCACCCGATGCCTTGTATCATCATAATTTTATATCCTTTATGTAGTAAGATAATTATGTAAAGCATCGTTAATTAGTACAGTGACATCATTGTACAAATTAGTGATGCTTTTCGCATCTTGGTATGTAAAAGATATATGATGATATAAGGCATCCGATGAATGTATGAGGCTAGTTTTTAGACTTACTTGTATGTACTATATACGTACTAGTGTGCATTAGATACACAAAGTATACTATGAAGGTACATTACACTTTAATTATAACATAGTTACTGTATGGCGTAGTTGCTTACTTAGGTCATACAAAATCATTGTAATCCGAGTAGCTACTAGTTCTGGTATCGTTTACTATTTAGGCTATAGAAGTTATATTGTGTTATTTTGATTATGTTGTATGTCCATAAACACAAACATAAATTAGCAGGGCCAATTAGTAGACCAACTGTACAGTACATTAGATTAAACAACCTGATATAATAGTCTCACAGTGACATTTGACTTAGGTACAGTACTGAGTTGTTGTATGCTTTAAGTTGTTGTATGTTTTAAAATATACAATTGTCCTGGCGCATTATAAAACATTATAAAAAGTTAATCTCAATTGAATGTGATTCGTTACAGACAATAATAAACAAGATGAATAACTGGAGTAAATGCAGTTGGGTAACCTCATTAATAAACCAGAAGAACAACTTTGGGACTTTATGTAAGAGAGTAAAACACATACTGATATTTCTCCTGCTGTGTATAGGTGGAGGATTTCTCTTTGCTGCATTCACAGGTCAAGTGTTTGCGACATTTCACCCCAGTCTTCGCCAAAGTGAAAAGGTCGCGTTACTTGACCTCATGGAGAGATTTAACCGGGTCATGAATGACGCTAATTTGACCTACTTTGTTGAAGCGGGGGCCCTTCTCGGACTTTGGCGATTCGGTGATCTCACTCCGTGGGATTCAGATATCGATGTCGTCGTCATGTATACAGACATCGTGTCGATTAAACGTGTGATCGCTACCAACGACCCTGGGATTATGATCACCGAAAACGTACACCCAACATGGAAAATGTGGAGAATACACACGGATAAAATCGCCTACTCACCAACTTTGGGGTATTGGCCCGTTTTTGATGTGTTTTTCTACACAACAAACAAAACACACATGTGGAATGTAGGATATGAACGCGAGTCTCATTTGACGTATAGAATTGATGATGTGTATCCCATACAGACTGCGGAACTCGGTGGTGTAGGGGTTAATATACCGTGCCGAACAACTAAGATTCTACGTGATTTATACGCTGATTTAGACTTTTGCGAGTCAACAAACAGTTTCAGGTTTTTGTTCAGTACACGAGTTCGATGTTCGGAGATTTCGGGTGATTATACGACGGAGAAATGGATGAAGAGAAATCGGGAGAGGCATTTTATGGGAAATGACAGGAATAAGAGATGTTGGTGATAAGTTTTACAAGCAATCTAGCGTACAGTGTCTAAAGACGTCTAGAAAACGAGTTTTGTGTTTCATGATTAACTTGCCAGAGGATTTATTATTATTATTATTTCCTGTTTACATATTGTGATCATGTTGTTTAAAGGTAATGTACGGGCGATTGGTCACATAAAACATGAAAATTTTAAAAAGTTTAGTTTTGCGTCTTAAAATACAACTTGACTTGTAAAATAATCTATTGCCACTTTACAATTCGAAAATTGTCTGCTAACTGCACTTTATCGGTCATTTACCTGCTGTACTGTCGTCCCCCAGTAGCTATTTTGTAGTAATTTGTACTATTAGAGTAATCGATATTATACGGATACTGATTACTGATGAAAAGTGTAAAAACAAATTATAGGCGTGGTTTGGTATATATGTAAGGATAATAGTGAACTATACTATGTATAATGTAATCACTATTACTTCACCTTTAAGTAACTAGAAAAAAATTCTTGGGACATAAAATGACGTAATTAAAAATATAATATATACGGTTACAATTGTTTAAACATGGTTACAGTTTTTCTACTCTCTGCATTGACTGAAGATTTATACTTGCATAGTATGTACACAGTATACTATAAAAACACACACCTTTTTGTAGTTGGCATCAAAGGAAAGTGAGGCCAGTGCGTGACCCAGTGATCCGGTTATGAGGGCGACAGATCCGGCTGCACCCCCAACCGTGTTCCCCAACAGACTGTGTACACCCCTCATCAGACCTTCTGCGAAATCATCCCCACCTTGGATGGACCCCTGTGGACACATTGTCGTTAGTTATGTCAGTTTATATTATGTATGACCCACGTCTAGTTGTGAGGACCACGGATTCTATCACAACCCCACTGTGTTACCTAAACGACTGAGTACGCCCCTGCAAAATCATCCCCACCTGGGAAGGACCCCTGTGAACATAGTTATTAGTTGGGTCCAAGTTCCATTTCGCTAACATTCCGGATACAGGAACTGTTACTTCCGGACAACTATAGAGTTGGGTGCAAGTTCTGCTAAGGTAAAGTTATGTGTGCAGGAACTGGTAGTTCCGGACATGAAACATAATTAAGTGACGTGATTCTGCATAAAACAGTATATTAATTGTACGGCGTGCCTAGTGCATACCCACATGTCGGGTCGATTGACTGATATGCTGGGGGAGCCGGTCATTGTTGTACCTTAACTAGATATGTTATCATATTACAGGTCAGTAATGATGTTAACCGAGGGTATCGCAATGGGCCCGCAAAGTGGCCTGCGCGAAGGGGTTCAACCCCTCCCTCACATGAACTGAACTTAGGTCTACTATACATAAAAGCGAACTATTCTTTTTAGGCTACGGTTTGACAGATTTTTTTTTATAAATTTCGACCAGTTGCCATTTTTTTTGCAAAAGTCCAAAAGTGTAACAGTAAGATATGGCTAAGTTGACTATTATCTAAATTGAAATTGTATGATACAGCTAAGATTATCATAAAGCGAGCAAAGCTAATACATTCGCACACCCAATTTTACTATACAGTATACAAAAAATATGAGTAACTTACCAAGAATGGCTCATAAAAGAAGTCTCCGAGACCCTGAGTGAAATCCTTAACCAGTCCATATGGGTTGCCAAGTACATCTAGACCGAGTATGAAGACGTAGGCATTTTGGATGGCTTGTGATGTGTAGTGGGATTGGATCCGACTTAGAAGGTTGTCGGTCGATAACATCACCCCTTTGACCTCAAAGTATGCAAGTCTGTGAAATATGTTATTACTGTTATAAAGGAGGAATACCATGGCTCAGACCTCCATCTCCTCAACTTGATCCCAGACCCTGACCATACCCATCTGCCACTAATATTCACTAGAAAAGCTGGACAACACTGAACAGTCTTCGAACTGGCTTTGTGCGATTCAAGGCATGTACGACGTACGTATGTACGAATGGGGACTTTCAAGCTCCCCTGGTTCCCCATGTGGCTACCCCGAACAAACGACCGACCACATCCTCACCTGCCCAGTCTTTGCCCCAAATGGAAGTGATGGCCTAGCTGCTCTTGATGCGGACACTTGCTCATAGGTACAGAACCTACCAGATGATATTTCATGAAATTGGGAAGCATCGTACCTTCATCACTTTTGAAACAAAATTACTAAACTTTACACATAACTTTAATTACGAAGGCTAACCATAGCTTTCAACCGATGTCCGTCGATTTTCTTCAGTGAATGACATCACAGGGTTAGTCATGTGACTTCCGGCCAGAGCCGGGTAGGTCACATGACTGGATGATGCGGGTGTAGCAACCAATGAAATCCCACCAGCGGTCAATAATCAACCAATGAAATCACACTGTAAATTTTAAATCACTTCGATTTGAATGGGCGACATATCGAAACTGCGTGCTGTTATTCAGTGTAAGGTTTATAGAACCGAGATTGATGTAAATTTCCGGAATTATAAATGTTCACTACGAGAAGCCATATAGTGCCTTGGTGTTAAGTAGACTATCTCTCATATCATGAGGGTAGGATACTGTAAGACTACTTGAAAAATTGCATTTACTAGTAGATACCATCAACAAAATGGATTTTTGGACATGTGCCGTCTCCTTTAATGGTCAGTATAAGCTACTTACTTGAGTTCCACTTCTTTAATCTCAGTGAACGTGACGCCGACAGAATTGAGGAAAAAGTCGATGACGTCAGACTTGATGGAATGTTCCTGTTTCCCCGAAAGGTGAGACTGGCCGGCCAGGGAGAAACTTACACGCATCTGTACAAAAATACAAATATGATGATAATGTTAACGGACATGGTCATTGGTGAATGGTCATATCTTATATCCATCCTTTAATTCATTTACACATTAATGAAATAAACATATGAATTATGGGTTGCAATGGCAACATCATCGGGGGTTGTAAACAAGGTCGTCGTCGTTCGTGTGAAATCTAAGTGGATACGTTGCGAATTGTCCACGTTGTGGCCTACGTTTATACCGGGAG
>WNLI01111194.1:0-10482 GCA_025802215.1 Wirenia argentea
TTCGAACCCAGCAAAAACCAGGGATTTTTTCCCGGGCTTTCCATCCGTCATTTGCGAGATTCCTGCATGGCAACATGAACATATTCTAAAAGTGCGGTATATACATGCACATTTATTTTGTTATTTTCCATATATGGGCGTTTTTCTGTACAGCAGTGGTGCATATGAGTTCTGTGATCGTGAGGCGCTTGGCCAAGACGGCCAGTGCGTTTTATCTTATAACTGGCGAAAGCATTTTACAGACGACTGATGCACACCTATCCTGAAATATTAGTCTTCATGGACTATAGACAGAATTTCTATTCAATGTTCTTGTTCACAGTCTGCTACAGTGCCATAAGAACAAGCGTGTTTAGAAAATAAATAGGTACATAATAACATAGTCTTTACTACATATTAAACAAATAATTTTAACTTTACACACGACTTGAATAAAGTAAAGCTCACCGAAGTTTTCAAATGATGTCCATCGTTTTTCGTCAGCGAATGATGATCGTCGCAAGTCATGTGACGTCCGGCTCGACTGGCCGGGGCCCGGAAGGGTCACAGGACTCGATGACACGAGTGTAGATGGCGGCGAGATTGTGGCGGCCTCTGTCCCTATTGAACTTTGGGTTGGTGGCCCGGATGTGTATAGCCTGGGCAACTCCACGTTCAACCATCGTGATTCCTTAGGTAAAACATCGACGTGGTCATCATTCGCTGACGAAAACGATGGACGTCGTTTGAAAGCTTCGGTGAGCTTTACTTTATTCAAGTCGTGTGTAAAGTTACAATTATTTGTTTAAAATGTTAAAACTAATGAAACTTTACTACATACCCTGAAAACCGGCATAACCAATGGTCTCTCCTCTGAAGCTCTTGACATACTTCACTCCGTAAACAATGATGGGCCGTCGGAATATGTGGGCCAGGGTGAATATGTGGGTCTGTTCTAGGGATGCTCCTGAGAGAAAAACAACCAAGAAGTTAGAAATGAAGTTATAAATAATTGATCCAATACTTAATCAATCAAACAATACAACACTACACGTGAAATCTTTTAGGCACCAATGAAATTTTTTTTAAATAATTTGGAGTCTACAAAATTCATTTGGCAGCAAAATTTAATCAAAATTACACGAAAAAGGAAAAGGAATTTACCTTGGAGATAACAATTTCCTGATTTTTACCACCCTAACACGAAGGGTCACAGAAAAACACTGCATAACTAAGAGCCCTAACATAACATATTAACTTAGAGCCCATAACCAAGATTTCCAACATAACTAACATCCCCGATAACCAAGAGCCACACAAGGCCAAAACATAGAGTTCCATAACTAAGAGGAGCCCCATAGTCAATAATTAAGAGCCCCACACAAGAAACCAGAATACCTGACTGACAGACCATATCACGTAAAATCAACCCAATCCCGATGCCATTGCACCTCAACCAACATTAAGTGGCTCATGCCTACAAGCCAATAACTAAGAGCCCATAACTAAGAGCCCATAACTAAGAGCCCCATAAGCGAGTAGAACAGCCCAATCCTGATGCCATTGTGCTTCATCCCAAATGAATTGACACATAACTAAAAGCCTCATATCGAAGAGCCCCATGATGGCACAACTAAGATCTCTATGTAAGTAGCCTACCTAAGAGCCCCATAACTATACAGTATACGCCCATACCCAGAGCCCCAACATACCCGGCTGAGAGGCCATAGCGAGCAGAACAGCCCAATCACGATGCCATTGCGCCTCATCCAACATGAAGTGAAGGTCCTGGGCTTTGACAGATTCGAACTCACGCCATCGTGGGTAGAAGCTGGAAAAGCAATACATATTATAAGAAAATGATTGATGGTCATGGTCGCAATGTTTTGTCCACCATAATAATTTGGGAGAGCAATTGCCCACATAGCGGCATGAGTGGATTACTTTTTGTTGGGGTTAGAAATGTTAGTTGTAAAAGGGACGCCGAGGAGGTGGGGTGTGGGGTCATCCTATAGAAAATTTGAACAATTTGGAAAAGATGGAATCGTTTGCATGGATGTTTATGACATTGACATACAGTGATATACATACATCTTTGGCAAGCAAGGAGTTAACTCATCCAATCATTAGAAAAATTTCTACTTCACTTCTATGTCAAGCGTGTCTATGTCAAGCACACCCCAGTTGGTTTGTAAGACAAAATCTAGTAGCTTTGATACACAATAAGACTGTTTAACTCATGTAAGAGAAGCACAAGAGAGACTATCCGATAGCGCATGCCGTAGTGTCGCGTCGATGTCGAGTACGCCCCAACTGTCTTAGAGGACCAAATCCAGAACTGTTATATCTACTGTTTTTGCAACTAAATACAAACTTACGTAACAGAAGCACACGAGAGACTATCCGATAGCGCATGTCGCAGCGTCGCGTCGATATCCAGTACACCCCAACTGTCTTAGAGGACCAAATCCAGAACTGTTATATCTACTGTTTCTACAACTAAACTTATGTAAGAGAAGCACACGAGAGACTATCTGATAGCGCATGCCGTAGTGTCGGGTCGATATCCAGTACGCCCCAACTGTCTTAGAGGACCAAATCCAGAACTGTTATATCTACTGTTTCTACAACTAAACTTACGTAAGAGAAGCACACGAGAGACTATCCGATAGCGCATGCCGTAGCGTCGCGTCGATATCCAGTACACCCCAACTGGCTTGGAGGACAGAATCCAAGAGACAATCGCCAGCGGTACGGTTCCACAAGGCGTAGAGGCGGCTGCCTAGGCGATCAGTCACCTCCACACTCCAGTTTATGACGGATTCTTCCGACTCTAGGTCTGTCAAGAGATGGACATTTTGTAAACTCTTTCTAAATCTGTTTGCTACAGTTTCTCATTAATGACGCTTTTTGTAAAAAAAAGGTGTCATCAGGGCATTTGGGAGAAGGCGGCAAATATTTCCATCATGGATGGGGAAAGGGTTAAAGCAAATACTCACGTAAATGCCTTTTTTAGACATACATGTGCAAATTTAACATTAGTTCGAATCAAATTTGACCGTAATTTCGAAATTTCGAATCGGAATTCAAATTTCTAATACAAATATATGAAACATAAATTACAAGATAATATATAGCATATTTGGCGGGTCGGAGGCTAAATTCATGGTTCAAAATACTTTAAATACTTTTAGTAATATTTTTTCACCATTTCAAAATCTTGTCGAGTTCTTCAGGTCAGTTCGAATTTAAATCAAATTTGATGTACAGTTCTAATTTTCAAATCCGAATTGGAAATTCGCACATGACTAGACTTTTTACAGTGAATAATTATCAAATGTTATGTTATGAATACAAGAGACAATCGACAGTCACTGGTCAACGGTGCGGTTCCACAAGGCATAGAGGCGGCTGCCTAGGCGATCAGTCACCTCCACACTCCAGTTGATGACGGATTCTTCCGACTCTAGGTCTGTGAACACATTGATTGTCACATTTTTACACCGCATTGGTGGATCTCCCTATCCGATAAATGTCGGTTTACAATTTAATTGTAATTCAGTGAGGGGCTTTCAGTACAAACTTAAAATTAAAACACTAGTGCATATGACAAATGGACTCTGCACGAATACCAATGTCCGTGACTCAGAAATCGATCATCTTAAAAAATACGGTTTGTGTAAGGATATACGAATCAGTCGTGGAAACAGGCCAATAAGAAAAAACCGCCGCGCCAACGTCCTAATAACGTAACGCCATCGAAAGGTCATGTGACTTTACCATATGTTAAAGGCGTGACCGAACCGCTCAGTCGTCATATCTGTAAAATGGGGGTGCAAGCACACTCCAAACCGATCAATACGTTGCGACAAAACCTTGTGAAAGCGATGGACAAAACCAAGACGATAAATCAATCGGGCGTGGTTTATAGTGTACAATGTGAAGACTGTCCGGCACACTACATAGAAGAAACCGAACACGCGTTAGGCACTTGTATCGCGGACATATAAATCGTGAGTCGTCATCGGTTTGCTGTCCTCGAATTAAGAAAATCAATGGGTAATCTCCCATAGGTTCCATAACCCTCTGTGTCCGTAACCTACTGGTAGCCTACGCGATAGGGTACCTGCTAACGTTACTAATTCCGTAACCAGTACAGATTCCTGGATTTATCAAAAGGGGAACCTATCCGTAACCTGAACGTAGATTACTGGCTTATTTCGAGGCCTGGAACACATATCCACAACCGGCCATCACAATTCTGCCGACAATGCTAGTATTCCACCGGGAGTCAAGCTTGTTCCAAATAGGTGTCGCAGAGGCCATTCACATCGTGGCCACCGACCCCAAGCTCAACCGTGGGCGCCACAATTTCACCCCCGTCTACACCCGTGTCATCAAGTCATGTGACCTCCCAGGCTCTGGACGAAGTCACATGACCAACCCTGTCCCTGTGATGTCATTCACTGTAGAAAATCAACGGACGTCGGTTGAAAGTTATGGGTAGGCTTCATAATGAAAAGTTGTGTGTAACGTTTAGTAATTTTTTTCGGAATTATTTGGGGTAGTACAAAAACAATTTTTTATCTTGCCGGATTGTTTAGTCTGATACTATGTGTAAGCGTATCAAGCAGACATAAGTATGACTTTCAAAACGCAATTTGTCTGTCAAATGGGATCCACTAGTATAAATAAATATAGGTACTTAGATAACTTAGTATATACGGTAATAGTCACATGTGTATAATGAATGGCATGAAATATCACGTTACTATTAATTGGATATATTATGATATAACGCTGGTAGCTTGTTATCATGTGTAGATTGTACTTAGTAACAATTGATAACCTATAAATAATATTATCATGAAAAAATGTGGGTTTTTACACCTGGCATATAAATATATACACATGACTCAAAATATTTTACTTCCTCAATTAGCCATTCAATATTATTTTGAAAATTTGAAATTTAATATTCAGTTCACATGACTTTCATATTCATTATTCAATTTCATACAGTATTTTATAATAAGTATTATTTACTATATCATATAGTCTATATGATAAAAGGCTTTCAGAATACCATACACATAGAGTGTGGTATAAAATGTTAAGGCAAAATCCAAATTGTGTATGGTAGATCATCGGTTACTTCATCATTCTTGATCTTGTATGATTTATATATAATTATAAAGCGTACAATCCCCACTTTTCACAAAATATTTACGACATAATAATGTTGAAAACCATACAGGACGTTTAAATAACGCGAATTTACTTGCCTAAAAATTGATCACTGCTGAATTAAGTGAGTGACAAAATAATTGACAAATTGTACCGCATTCAAAAATTTTACATTCGATAGGACCAAAATTGTGTTTTCAATTAAAAATTGCAAAGACATGTACTAGCATGACCCAATTGTATTGTGAAGTGGCTTACCAAACACGTGTCATCTTTTGACTTTTATTATGATATACAAAGATGAAAGAACTGTAAAAATAACTTTGAAATGAATAGAAAAATACATTAAACGTCATTTGATAAAGGATATGAAATAAATAAATATGACTAAAAATATACTATTGAACATATACATAGACTCACCGTTTTGAACGTCACGGTCCAATAATTCATCAAATAATTGCTTTTGAACGTCGTCATCTAAGTCTTCAATTTCTGAAAGAACACAAGTGTCTATGTAAATATTGTGACGGTACATTTGGTTCGTCTTCCATAACTCCACTTGAAAGGAGTAATACCCCTACCGACTATCAATATTGACATGCGCGAGGTATACGTTACATAATTGTGGCTAGATGATTTAAAAACCGGCATTTCAGCGTTAGCATGCCTCTTATAGCACAGTACTTACTTCCCCAAACTCAAATCCCCATATGGCCATAGCATGGGAACACTCATCGGTACCAATTCACATAATTTGGCTGAAGTGAACTTCCATTGCCTAATAACACACGCGCTTGGTGTGAGAAATGAACCCACAACTTGTCAGATCGGCGTGTTCAGGGTTCGAACCCTCGACATTCAGCTTATGAAGAGTTCCGACTAAGCTATCTGTGCGTAAAATCTATAGTACTACTGCTTTTATAAGAGCAAAATCAGTATACAGAACGACAGAAAGGATAAGGCATGACTCATGTACATGTGGAGATAAATCACCCTTACTTCGTACGTAATTTTAAAAAGGCTTTTCTTATACATCATACAGTATATATATACAAACCTGCAGGTAAAGAGAATGTGACACAATTCGTGAAGAAGTAACACGAGAATTCGCCCTTTCGTTGTCGCAGAGACGTGGATATCTCCCGCCGAATCTCAGTGACAATCGTTGGGCTCACATGGGACGGAAGTCGCTTGATCGCTTTATTTGGTACATCTGTTGTGGTGAGTAGTAAAGCTAGGATATCCTCACGCTTGAATCGGATCGCGAGATGAATCAACGTAAACCCGACTTCGAACGCGCTGGAACGGTTGAGAAGTAAAACGTCTTCGCTAGTGAGTTGCCGCGTGGGATCGCCGCCGGCGTGGAGGTATGACTCAATCGCGTGGAGGTCTCCATCTAAAATACCGTTACACGCTCCTAAAAATAACCAATCATTTTGCTGTAAGCGTTTACGGAGCAGTTTAAGTCGTAATTCACCCTGTTTTGTCAATGTTGTGTGGTCACTTTGGGAAGGAACGGCGGCCGTAGCGCCGTGTGGTTCGGTCGGGTTACGCGTAGTCATCGGCGGCGACCGACGCTTCGTCGTTCGTTTATTTGATTCATTTTCATACATGTTGCTTCCGCCACAAGCGATAACCGGGTCGGCTTTGTTACGCGTGCGAAGCGAACCACACATCACGCATTTTGTCGCCTGTAACCAGTTATCGTAAGTACATGAGTTGCAGCTCCACTTTACAGGTGAACACCGCGCGCGGTTTATATCATTATTAGCGTCTTTTGCTGCTTCGGGCGAGCTAGGTGATTGGCTCTTCGAGGCCATGTGACTACTCCCGGCCATCTGCTCGTCTGTGTTAATACTCAACGGTTCAGTTACGTCAGTGCGCGGTGTTTTTAACCGTGGCGTATCACATTGGATACACTTATCGTAATGCGGCCAGTTGAGGTACGTACATACGGAACATGACCATTTATTCGCGCGGTCGAGACTACCGCGTGTGCTAAGACTGACTCCGCGGTTTGATGACGATACATTCGACTGCTGGTGTAAGCCGACTTTGTAGATATCACGCTCACCAGCGCTGTCGTCGCCGATGATCTGACGTGGCCGCGACACGTGGCATAGAGTACATTTCTTTGCGGCCGGGTAGTTCTGATATGTGCAGTAATCACACGCCCATTTTGTAACATCACTCATTATGGCGGGGATGTTAAAATGACTGGTTCATCAAATGAAATCTGAGAGTTTTAAAGCTGTAATTTATATCCAAACTGAAGCTGGGACCGGTGACTCAACCTCCAAGTAAATATGTTTAAATGTGGTTCAGAATTGTTTCTTCCTTCGCAATTCGTATCACATCGACTAGACTCGAACCTCCATTTCGAACATACCGTTAATTCACCCACGAATAACCGTGGTTTTGGATTTCTCAGTTAGGCATTGTAGAGTTTGGGTACCAGAGTTGCTGGATTGCTCCTCATAAAACACCCTTCAGTAGTTTGGACTCTGCAGCTCTAGTTGAATCCATTTTGTTGTACTGTATATAGGATCCCTGAAATGAGAAATAACATAAGTTAGTTTACATATATATCGGTTTAACAAATGTGCGAAATTTGATTTTCACATTCAATGAATCAATATCATATCCATTAGGGATTGCAAGTTAACAAAATTAGGTTAGGGGACCTGTAGGTTTTCCAGGCTAATAAAAAGTTGTCTTTTTTTATCTGATTGAGATCATTATTCCAGTTTAGAGAAATTTCTGTGATTTTGATTGGTCAATCGACAGATTTTCCCGGGAAAATATGACACCATGTTCTCTGTTTTTGATCAAAATATGATACCAAATATTTACTTTTTTGACTTTAGCAAAATATTTAAAAAATAAAACTATTAGCACATTAAATTGTCATAAATAATTCACAGATCATTGATTCATTGTAAAATGTAAATGTATTAATTCACTAAAAATAATCTTGTGGACTGTGCACTTTAATTTTTAAGCGTTAACATCTGGCCACATGTTCTGTTCATAGTAACTGTTTTTGGCATTTGCAGACGACAAAGTGTCAATGCCGACAGGATTTTGAAACAAGCTGTTTCATTGGTTATAATAGTGCGACACATGTTGTGGAGCTTCACTTATTACCAAATTTGGGCATAGATGTGAAAAAAGAAGACTAGTATATAAAAATAATTTATTATAGTCTGATTATGAATATAATTCCATATTCACATGTGATATGAAGAATAACTAATATTATGTAAAAGCGGAGTGTGCATTTGATATGTGCCACTTACTATCCTAAAGACTACAAAGCAAGAATATGTACAATACTTGAACACTATGTAAATTACTATACTCTAAACAAATTTACATAATATATTTCTATAAACAATAGTCACAATACATAATAATACAGTATTAGGCTCAATAGGCTGCGTAATGATAAAATGTGATCATATTATTTGTATTCATTTTGATGTGTACAAAAAGTGTTTACAATATTGCAACTATGAGCAACTATGTCTCTTGAAGTTGACACGACGGATTAGATATGCGTTTATAGTCAAGGGTATAATATAATACACGCCATACGTACGCGATACAGACACCATTGTAGTAATATCTGTTAGTGTTACCTTACAATTGACACATTACATTTAATTGTTGACGTGCCAAGTGAACTGTTTTATTTGTGGCGAAAGTGGCACAGTGAGCTGTGAATACTATATATCAAACTACGAATACAAGATATCAAACAGCTAAATATACAAAGATTATAAAAAGCGATTTGCTATTGAAGAAAAACCACTACACGATAATTATGTATTGCAATCTCCTACATATTTTCCGTACATGTTATATGCTATGTATTAAAACAGCACTCACGTTATAATGGATAAATAGATCAATATTGTCCTTTATCTCGGAGTATCTCTGCAGCCTACGTGGGAGTCGAATGCATGGCATTAATTATTTAAATTAAGTATATAGCATTTGGTCAAAATCGAATGGATAAAGAATAAAGAATATGGTTCTATCTGCTAGTATGTCACATTAATGTTAATTAGTAATGACTATAAATGATTAGTTATATGAGATTCAGAGGTGTTCACATTAAATTTCTACTCCGCAACTTTGGATTATATCCGCCAAATGTTGGTTTACAATAATTAATAATAATAGCTGGATGTTATATTCACGGCTGAATATATGTGGATTCACATGCAGTACCAGTGCAGTGGCCACTGGCCATGGGGCATCTTGTGAACAGACGTGTCTCAATAGCTCAGTCGGGGGCGAAGATTATTAGGAAATTGTTGCACACACAAATTCATCGTCATTCGCATGAGACGTTAAACCGTCCGAGGTGCATGCGACTGGTAATACCTTAAATGTGTATTTAAGTAGCCGGCCAAAACCCCAAACCTTACTTTGTAGAGACGTAAACGCACATCGACAGACAGCTGAGATCCAAAGAGCATGAACGTGGATGGTGGGGGAACCGCAATACGTATCTCTAGGAATACCCATAGAACACCATCGAATGTAGGCAAGATATTTCCATCTTCCATGCCTCGGAGACATGGGAAGAAGACAGCAGAATGTTTACATTAGCCTAGGTACCAAGTGCTCAATTTAGACACTGAACTAGTGAAAGCAACTTCAAGCATGGGTGGGAAGTCCAGTAGCAAAAAGAAAATGTCACCCATGGTTTAGCTAGCTTTAGTATGAGTCCGTGGCCAATGCTTGAACCCTGGCCTCCGAGTTTAGCACTGAGCTACTGCTGTCATTGTGCCTCATAATGCCAAAATGTCCAAATATTTCGGCATGAGTTGTTAATCTTGGCAGTAATGTATAATTACTGCACAGTAGACACCTACACGTAACACAATAATAGAGTAATTGACGGTCATCAGGGTTAACTCTGTACGTGCATTATGTGCCAAATAATGCAAAGATTTTATAAGTGGCACAATAAAATTTCATTTGGCACTTAATTTTATTCAAAATAACCCATAAAATCGTGATTCGTGAACAGTTACATAAATTTAGGCACTTTTGGCACGCTGAGTTGAGAGGCCAGAGCTAACCCTGACGGTCATCGATACATGTCGGAGTTTTATTATTTTTATCCACCAGCCTTGTCATTGAGTTTTGTTGTGGAACAATAATAACTAATACAGTATTGGTATGGCATTATGCCCGAGGTGTGTTGGTCGGCATGTGGAGGTATCTCTTATATAGGCAGAGCTCTCAACCCGAGGAATGGTTGGCGTATGGCGTGCTCCACTATTGAACGACGGGAGA
>WNLI01111305.1:0-10481 GCA_025802215.1 Wirenia argentea
AGGTCAAGGTCATTAAGGCCAAAAACTAGGTCAAGTAGTTTTTTGACGATATTTTCTAAAGTTCTTTATCCAGCTACCCAGTTCTTTCTCTATGTGACTGCTATGTACAATGCAAATACATTTACTTCATACATTATTGTCAAAATGTCAAAGGTCAAGGTCATTTTTACTAAAAACTAGGTCAAAATTGTTATTTTATTAAAAATCTTTTTCTCTGGAACCACTAACATCTGAACATCGTAACTTACCAGGTATGATGTATGACACATACAGATTCAAGTTTGTTCAAGCGATGACCTTGTTCCAAAGGTCAAGGTCGTTATAGCTAAGAAATAGGTGAAGTAGTGTTTTTGTGACAAATGCTTTAGATAGCTGCTCACTTCTTTCTTGGTCCGACTGGATTATCCGAATAAATTTGCTTTATACCATATTGTCAGATCATCAAAGGTCAAGGTCATTATCACTAACAAGTAGGTCGAAATCCCTCAGGTGAGCGTCTTGAGGTCCTTGACCTCTTGTTTTCAAATATTAAAAAAATTTGATTTGCAGTTTACTTTATAGTTATACCCAAACGAAATAATCAAGCAGACTGAATCAGCTCAGATGGTTGGATTCCTGTGATTTGCAATTCAAAGTCATGGTTTCAAATCTTGGATTATGAGGGCACCGCTGTATTAAATATGGATTATTTCTGGTGTTAATTGGACACATTTTTTAGCAATAAAATTGGTGCCGATTGTCTGATGTTCATAGGTAGAGTATGGACAGATAGCTCAGTCGGGAGCCGATCTACTTTGCAAGTTGTAGGTTGTGGGTTCAATTCCCAAACCGACCTATCAGTGTGTATCCTTCGATAAGGCAGGATGACCATAACCTCTGTTCATGTGGTTAGAAATGGGTACCGATGAGTGTGTAATGGTATGCTAATGCTGAAATGCCTACTTTCCCCATAAGTACTTCTACTGCGTATGAGACGCAGAAATGTGTAAAAAGACTGCACAGTACACACTATACATAATCTATCATTTACTTTGTCTAGGTTGGGGAACATCATGATCATACTTGTAAAAGGCTTGCTGGACACTGAATTGCAACTTCTCGATGTTTGGTCGACAACCTAGACAATACTAGGAAATGTGGCTTACCGTATAATTTATCATACTAAATTTCACTGAATAAAATCAGAGCCTCCGACGGCATCGGAACCCATGACTGTCTGTTTGCCGAACAGATGCTCTAGCAATATGTATAATTTATCATCAAATAAAACCTTAAAATTTTCTTAACATAATCTGGACACTCCCACAGAATAAACACAATGGGCAAGCGAGTGGCTTCAAACTGTCTTCCCTCTCTCAATATGACGCCGTCAAATCTGCCACGCCTCGAAACACTCTACTCAAACATCTGGTTACCTTGGCAACTGATATCGACCCCATGGTGTTCAAGTTTGTTGTGGAGTTGGCTACCTTGGATAAAGCCGCAAAGTTAGTGACACATTTAGTTATACCTTTTTTACACAATGAAAATTTATTTTATTATTTATTATTTTACATGGCTAGTGGTGAAGCTTATGATGATTAGCTTGTTGGCCATAACGTAAATAACAATAAACAGTTGTATAAAACACTAATTAGCTTTGCATGATATGAAAGCAAGCATGCAAAACGTATGTTTATTTACAAATTTACAGTTTGAATAACACACTTCTGGGACAGTTGGGGTTGTCCACAAATGTTGGCTCATCCACACGTTATCTTGCGATTCAGAGAAAAGCTAGTAGTAATTGCTCGCGACCCCTGTCACGACACTGACTGCATTCATTTACCTGCAGGGCTAGCGCTATTTTTCAAAATTATTTAGGTACCTTTAATAACGGGGCTATTTTTGCATGATATTTGTAAAAAAAAAATTTATTTATATTATACAGTAGTAACTGTACATACATTTTTTTGCTACTTTAAATTAATTTTTTTTGCCAATTTGTACCTTGTTTACATCTATGTAGAGAATAGAGAACAGCTTTTCATCTATAATTCTAGACTCTAGTCTCTAGAGGTATGCAGTATTAGACAATAGACACCTAGTTACCATGATCGAGTTGACTGATAATGCGATATTTTAAACATGTATTTTATACAGGCTGAACATCTATGAAATATCTGACGACATGTCGAGACTAGAGAAGCAGTGGCGAACTATGGAGATCCGACTGTCTAACTCAGAGGCTGTCCAGACACTATTGGACTGTGCTATTGAGGTATGATTATTGGGGACAGTAGCTCAGTGGTACAGTGCTCGCCTAGGTCTACAAATCTTGGGGTCCCGCGTTCAAGCCTGGGCCGCGGCAAATGTTTGTGGCATTTGCCCTGTGTTTATGTAATTCTCTTGGGCAAGGAACTTACCCCTAATTGCCTCCACTAGTTCAGTCGCTTAATTGGGCAGCTGGGGACTGGGTAGCTTTCGTAGGAGTTCCACTAGCTTCTTCCCGCTGTCATCGAGTCAAGGAAGATGGAAAAATCCTGCCCACATCCAGTGGTTTTCTCCCAGTACTCCAGAGTCTCCACCAACTCACTTTCGGCCACTTTAGACTAACTGTTCATAGCTTGATTGTGCCGTGGCTAAATCTTGCTATCGCTTTTGAAATAAAAAAATATTTTATCTTGACTAAAACGAAAACCCAAAACACAAAAAGACGCCTGAAGGTATTGAGATATCAATTCACCAACTACTTGTGATCATTCTGATGGTTTTTCCCGCGATGCACTGCTTACACATACTGTATAGCCCAGGTGAACATGGCAAGTGGTGGGCAGCTTCATATTGTTTTTTAATGGTCACCAACATGGATCCTAAGGTACTTAGTAGTAAAAAATAATTTTTTCAACAGAAAAATTACCAATATTTGTCACAAGTTTAAACTTATAGTTATAAATTCTAATCCTTCCCAAAAATAACAAAATGGTCAGGAAAACTGTTTTGTGTTTATATTTTCTGATGTTTCAGAGATTTTCTCTGCCATACAATGTCACATTTTACCACTTTTGCTTTAGTTAATACGGTATACAATTCTCATTCACAGACAGTAAACCAAGATTTCTACAGCCTCCAAAGTGGTCTCTGTGAACTGAAAGTCATAGCTGATCGACTTGACAACTATGTTTTTGAGGATTCTAAATTGTGTGCATAAAGTTTATGATAGTATTTGTGTAGCAAAAGTTTCAATATTTTTACCATCTTCATTTAATAGACGTTTGGCTAAAAAGTTAATGATCGAGATAAATATAAATGTGTACATTTATATATCGCGTGTTCAGAATCAATCCATGTTGCCATCTTGCAAATGACGGATGGAAGGCCTGGGAAAAAATCCCTGGTTTTTGCAGGGTTCGAACCAGAGACCTCTCATTCGAAAAGTCGCGGCACTGACCACTACATACACCACAAGATGACACTACTCACTGCAATTTGGAGCGATAGCACAAGAGATCTTATAAATAACATGTTTTTTTCAATGTAAAAATTTTTGTGTCAAAATGACAAAACAACCACCTTTTGTCCCAAGTTTTAACGTATTTTGGAATCACCTTCATCAACATAATAAAGAATCCTGTTTTGTAAAAAATTTGTCTCCCAGATTTTACAATTTTTTGCTACACCAAACTAAATTGTATTAATACAATAATATAATTTTCCTTTTAACAGACAGTGAACCAAGATTACTACACCCTCCAAAGTGGTCTATGTGAGCTAAAGGTTGTAGCTGACAGACTCGCCAACTATGTCTGTGAGGACGCTGATGATTTTGATCTCGCCGACTGCTTTTCTGACGTCTCTGAGTTCATCGCCGCCATACAACGCTACAGACTCGTAAGTATGACTGAATTATTGAACATGAACTATCAAAATTATCCTGTCGGCATCAACACTACTTAACCAATGCAGTAATGTGTGGGGCTGTTAGCGCTAGCTTTCAAAAAATTTTGTCGCTATCTGGAATACAAGTTTACCTGTAACTCGAAAAATAATAGATCAATATTTTTGTAAATTTTATTTTTTTTCTAATTATATTATCATACACATTTCCACCAAATATCGATGAATTTCGTCAAATACAGTGTAAATTATTATTAAATCAGTTTATTCATATTATATGAATGTATGCCTATAAATACAAATACAATAGAAAATATATAACGTAGTCTACGGGATAACATTGCATGCAGTGTAAAAGTAAAGTAAATTCTTCAGAGCCTGAGTGGCCCATAGAGCAGGAGCTTAACCCTGTTTCTGTAGTGCTAAGCGGATGAGCGTAGTCGAAAGCCTCTAAACTATACTCCCTGGATAGTACACTAGCCTATCGCAGGTTACTTTCCGACTTTCTCACGTGGCTGGTGCGTGGGTTTCTGCGGCTTGTTACATTTGGTATTGACTCTGCATGTTGGGTATAGGTGAGTGTTATCCAGTTCTCACTTATCTATTCCTGCCAATGCAATGTGTCATCTAATATTTCTATTCCTAACTCAAATTCCCGCATTGCCCATTTACAGCAAATAAAGGCAAGCAAGCGAGACGCTGGTTGCCCAACCATGAAACGTGTGAGTGAGCTGAAGACGTCTGCCAAGGAAACAAAGATGACTCAAAGGCATGCCTTGCCTGTTTTCAGGGTGTTGCTAAGATAAAATTTTGAGGGCGGGGGTGGAATTATACCTGTGTGCACCTTTTTCTCTGCATTCAAAAAGCTTATTAAAGTGGGGAGAGGGGAGAGAACTGCTTCATAGATATTTGAATTTATTGTTAATTTATTGTGTATTTATGGGTTTAGTTTAGAGCATTTTTAAGTGCGGAAAATTACTTAAAGTGCACATTCCATCTGTCCTTTCCGTGTCTCCCCGGAACCGGATATGCGATCCAGACTTGCCATATAGGCTACCATTTAAATCAGCTACGTACGAGACCGGTAATAAACAAATATTCTTTAATTTCAGAATAAAATATTTCGCTATCTTCCACCTGCAGGAAATAAAGGCGCACAAGCGAGACACCGGCTGCCCGACCATGAACCGTGTGAGTGAGCTGAAGACGTCTGCCAAGGATAGAAAGATGACTCTTGACTTTGGCAGGGAGGCAGGTTAGTTTAGGCACCATAAAATTAATTGTCCGTTTTTCAGCAACGCCCGCCCTGATTTTTGGCGCTGCACGCCCCCAACCCCACCCAATTTTCTTTGTTACCTTGCAAATTTCATCCTATTTTCGTATTAGTTTCGATATCGAAACTGTTTCGGTAGGGAACAAAAACGCCGTTTCAGAAAAGTTAAACTTTTAATTTTCGAAACCTGAAAAATAATTAATGATTATTGAATATACATATCAATGGAATAGCTTCTCAATACATTGCGGAACTCATAATTCATACAGCAGTAAATCTAGTCCGATTCACCATACTTTAATTAGATATACATAGTAAATACGTACTGATTGCGCTTACTTAACTACAGAAATGAATATTCAGTTCAATTCCCTATCGAACTCCCTATTATCTAACGCTATTCACTAATGTAAGTCTGTCCTTAATCACTATGGGAATCGCGGTACAATTCTGATGACATATTTGTTTGTGTTTACGGAAATATTCTCTGACATCATAATTTGATACTAGACTTAAAGGCATAATAGCGTCATTCGTTTCATGACTTAAAGGCGCAATAGCGTCATTCGTTTTATGAACGAAACAGAAACCTTGCCTCGCCTTCTCCATTTGCCTTTCGGCTCTGATTAGGTCAAATCCGTAAGGCAACACTAAGTTTTGCTGTGTGTGCCCTGGCTTGAAATCAAACTGTAAAACACTATCAAATTCGTGAAAAGTTTCAGTAAACATTCCACCATTTTGAATCATCTGTCCACACGATTTGGCGAAGTTACGTTTCCATAGTCCGCAATAATATCCAAATAGCAGCGCATCAATTTACATAGTACCGTTGTTTACGCGTATCCCTCTGTTCGTGATGTAGGAACGAGTGTTTTCATTGTGCAGCAGAATGATTTTTTGCCGCAGAAATCTTCCAAACAATTTACCAAGATGGCGGTGTTTGCAAAATTGACTTGACATCGTCTAAGAAAATACCGTTAATACACGTTCTAAGTTCAGAGGAGATTAAGAAGAGATCCATTGTGTTGGTAACGTAATAATTTACAAAGTTCTTATTAACTCAACACATAAATGTTCTAAGTTCTTATTCGCGGCAAGAAATGTTGAGTAAAATTTGTGGGGGTAGGTGAGGTCGCGGATAAAGTGAAGTAATAAAATAACAGTAATAAGTAAAGAAATGGGAATTATGGGCTTGTAAATGTTGTTGCGTTAAGTGAGGTTGGCGAGGGATAGAGATGGCAGATAGGCGAGGGTTCACTGTACTGATGTGGAGCAAAATTAGATTGTAAAAGTACTACTGCTGTATATCCAGTATTTACTGTCACTGTGAATTTTTGTTTTCAGGCGCGAGTTCATCATTTGTAGAAGACAAATCACAGATCATCGAAGCGGTTCTCTCAGACGTCCATCGAGGTATGTTCCTGCCCTCGGACACACCCGACGTTTGTTCAACACCTGACGAGTCGTTGCCGTGGGAACTGAGCTGTATAAGTCCAGGTGGGGTATTTAACGAGAATATTAATTTTTCCCGCCTAATTTCCACTTCCCGAAATTCTTGGAATTTCTCGTATTTCCTCGGAATTCCCTTGGACTTTCCTGTAGTGGTATTTTCTTGTCCTCAGACACTCCCGACGTTTGTTCGACGCTCGACGAGTCTCTACCCTGGGAACTGAGCTGTATTAGTCCAGGTGGGGTATTTAACGAGAAATACTATCTACCTGAGGAATCTTGGGCCTATTGGACTGTCCTGTATTGGTATGTTCCTGCCGTCGGACATTCCTGACATCTGATTAGTCTTTGCCGTGAAACTGAGCTGTATTAGTCCAGGTGAATTATTGAGTAAATTGCTAAAAAAAAAAAAAAAATGGCTCAAAGAAATTGAAAGTGGCTAAAGCATTTATTATCCAAATCAATAATGACCATGGGCCGTAGTCGCAGTGGTAAAAATAAATAAATGTGCGCATTTTATTTTTATTTTATTTTTATTAGATATTTATTAAAGTGGTTGTCATTAAGGCAGCCTAAATATATACAATGCCTGTGGACCACTGGTAGCCTAAACTAACATATACTAAACTAATATATAACAGTTAACAATAACAATTAATGTACATAAACAATAAAGATCTAATGACGTTGAAAAGCGATATATAATTTTGTATGGGGTGGGTCAAAGTTTACATACACACTCGTACCACAATCATACATGTACTATAGGTATGTACCATAGGGCTATTATATTATATACTACTCTCTCTTAATTGATGATATTTTTATTATGTTAAAAAATATTATGATTTAAACATTATGATTTACCCTGGATTCATCTATGCAGTTTGCGAAAAGTGCAGTAGGCTATTTGTTCGTATTTATAAGTGTGACGTCGACTGACCCTATTACATTTCTTCCGGGATACATCATACATATAGAATATCACACATCCGTTGAACTGTAGGCAGTAGGCACCCATCAGTGATAAAAGTGTTTTCTATTAGACCCTTTCTTGACTGAAAGCATGTCATGTTTTACAGTGACAACTGAGATGGTCCCGGCTGGAAAGACGCCGATCAGCTACTTGCAGGAGCTATGCAACAAGAATGGCACCACGGCTCAGTACGATGTGCTGGCCAACGAGGGAACATCGGTCCATCAGCCAGAGTTTGTGATGCAGGTCGCAGTCGGGGAGAACCTTGCCACGGGGAGAGGTACATATCGATTTAACATAAATGAATGCATTACGCAATTTATGACATTATTGATTAATATGTTTTAATCTACCAATTTAGATCGATTTATAACCTGTAAACATTGCTTCCCAAAAGAGCCACTTTAAAATGTTACTGTAATCGACTAATATCCATTCATTTACTGACAATACCAGCGTTCGAACAAAAAGAGTTTGGGGTGCATTGTATATTACTACGGCAATTGCATGCAGTAATGTTGATGGTCATCAAAATCACTGGCATTTTTACCTATGGCATTTTTTCCCCTGGCATTATTACCGCACACCGCTTCGGACATTTGACCTTTTATAATGGACTTTTATAACATGGATTTCTTCAACATTGATTATGAAGGTCCTATTTATAGTTTATAGGCTTGCAAGCCATGATAAAATTGACTGTGTATAGCTATACAATTAATGACATACTAGTAACTAATTTGATGTGGTAGGGTCAAGCAAGAAGAAGGCTAAGCACGCCGCCGCGTTGTCTCTGTTGCAGAAGATCTCGGGTCATGACATGGGAAGTGAACAAAGGTAAAGTTAATATATGGTTATAACCTCATATTTAATCCAAAGTATTGTTGACGAACTAACTAACTTTTATAAATCATAATAAATGGCAATAATAAATTGAATGCCTGTAGCTGCATTGCTGAAGCGGCGATTCGAACATTATGACCTTCTGGCAAGTGGATAGAACGATCATGTACCAATTTTGCTCCAGATGCCTGATTTAACAATAATATACTCACGGATCACATAAGTAGATTTTATTGGCGTTTTATTGAAGTAAATTAGAATAAAGTGCCGCGATCAGCGTTCACGCTGCACGCTTATTTCGCGCCAAATGCGTCAAAGGCACTTGTTAGTGTTGTCTTGATGTGTGGTATACAATTGGTTATAATGATATATACCCTGATTTCACTGTTGAAGTCGTGTCTCCGTAGCTCAGTTGGTAGAGCATCAGTCTGGCAAACTGAAGGTCGCGGGTTCGGATCCCGTCGGAGGCACTGATTTTTTTCAGCAAAATTTAATGTGATTGATTATTCTAACCAATATGGCTTACTCTACCTTACATTTAAGGTCAATAATATCATCTCATCTTTTAGGAATTTCTACAAATTTCATTGGTCGATGGCTATAAAATGTGACTCAGTATTTATTCAAAATTTTTTGAAAATATGTGTTTCAAAACGAGACAACCGATTTTCTGCGTTATTTTCTGTATATTTGTTCCCAAAATCCACTGTGTAACAGGTGCACTGATGTTGATGACATCATCGTCTGTATTCCTTGGATTGCAAAATGGCAACAAAGCGTATGTATATAGCCTAAATGCTGGGCACAAAAGGGAGAGCAAAGAGGAAGTAATGCATGTTCTGTATATGTCGGGAAGACAGTGACACTGGGATAGCCTGAGGTCCTCACTCATGATGTCTCATACAGGACCTATTGCTATGTACAACAGTAAACAATGGTCCAAATGATAAGTACTGTCCAATTTCAGGCCTCGAATTAAGAAAATCGATAGGTAACCTCTGACAGGTTCCATGACCCTCTGTGTCCATAGCCTACTGATAACCTACACTATACTGTAGGTTACCTGCCAATATTACTAATCCCAAAACCTGTATAGATTCCTGGATTTATCAAAAAGGCAACCCATCGATCAGTAACCTGAACGAAGGTTACTGGCTTATTTTGAGGCCTGCCAATAACTTACCCGTCTCATTGTTATCAGTGGTCACACGCGCGATGTGGCAAAGGTGTTCAGTGTTGACTCCTTGCCCTGACATCTGGAGACGTGCCGCCATGATCGCCACCTCCCCATTGCCCCCGCGAGGCGTGTATGCGATGTTCACACTGCACTCTGTCGCGATGTTGCTTGAATCCAACATGAACCATTTCGACTCATGCACCTTAAAATGTTGTCCACAGAGCGATGACATTCTCGGACTTTCAGGTGTACCGGACCCGCTATTCCACAAATACTCCCAATCTGCTTCACATTACATATACATGTTGTAGCCTATTCATGATCATCATCAAGCATTTCCCGGCCATTTTACATGCTTGCTCATGGTGTAGTGGTTAGGGTTGTGCTGAAACCAGGATTTTGAATTTTTACTGAAACTATACCGAAACCCATACTACCGAAACGAATCTCTACCGAACTGAAACTAAAATTTCTTCCGAAACTATACCATAATTTTACAGAAACTGTTATATGTCCTGAAACTATACCGCCAGTATCCCAGAAACTCAGAAATTTTTCAGAAACTATACCGAAACTAAACCGAAACCCAAGAAGTTTCGGTAAAATGCATGGATTTACCGAACCGAAACGGTTTCTGAAATTATTTAAAGTTTTGGCACAACCAAAATTTTACGGATACCCTTGGTTTTGGCAATATTATATCGAAACTGTTTCTGTAAAAGAACAACCCTAGTAGTGGTTAGCACGCTGGTTCCTGTCAATGATCAATCAAGGGGCACTTCGGTTGCGGGTTCGCGCCTAGGCTGCAACCATTCGTGGGATTTTTTCCGGGCGCGCAAACCCGCATTTGCGAGATTCCTGCATGGCAACATGGACAGATTCTGAAA
>WNLI01111416.1:0-10479 GCA_025802215.1 Wirenia argentea
AAATATCGCTAGAAACCGATAGAAGCGCAGTTTCAACACTGTGCTTAGCCCTGTAAGCGGATTGGATGGGGGGTAGTGGAGAGTTGGTAGTGAGAAAACTGATAAGTTGCTTGTAAACCACTCGTTCCAGCCACTTAGACAGACAAATGAGATTAGAGACTGGACGATAGTTTTTGAGTATGTTTTTGTCAAGCGATGGTTTTTTGATAAGTGGGCGAATGGTATCGACCTTAAAACAATCAGGGAAAATGCCGGATGACAAGGATAAATTAAACATATGAACGATGTACGGTAAAAGAACTGGGAGTGATGGGGATAACAGGGTTTTGGGAATTGGGTCAATTGCAGACGTTTTGACAGGTTTATCAGTAATGATTGAATGTAACTGGTCAGAATCGACCGGAGTGAATTCAGTGAGTTCAGCCCCGGAGGATTCTGGTGTGAAATCGTCTGCAACTGTATAACTAGAATCTGAAGTATGATCTATGTCGGATCTGATCGTATTGATTTTCTCAGTAAAGTAGTTAGCAAAAGTTTGAGGAATTTGATCGGCGGGGATATTTGCCGGCAGTGTCTGGGAGGAGTCTACTTTTGAGGTCAGAGAATTAAAAGTAGAAAAAAGTTGTTTTTGAGAGTTTTTTGATTCGTTGATGAGTTTTGTGTAAAAATTGTTTTTGGAAGATTTGATAAGGTCTGAGCATTCTTGAATTGATTTTTTGTAAGCTAATTTATCAGCCTCCATTTTAGATCTCCTACAGACACGTTCGGCACGCCGGCGTTTTCTTCTCGCTTGGAGAACATCACTGGTCATCCAGAGTTGAGTCGTTCTGGTTGGTCGAGGTTTCCTGGTTACGATTGGAGCATGCTGATCGAGAGTATAGAGGATAGTTTGGTTTAGGAGTTGAACAGATTCGTTGATGGTTATAGCTGGGTTGAAAACTGGTAGATTGCGAGCAATGTCAGAAACAAAAGATGTTATATCGACTTTGTTGATGAGTGTTTCATTATTCTATTTTTGTACTTTTATAAATATGACATTGCACCTTTAATCATTTACTAAATATTTTAAATACGACATAGTGCCTTTAAATTAACTTCGTGAGTTGTCGCCCGTTATTCCCCTTTCTCTTTCGTTTTTGATTTCCTTGAAAATACATCAGTATAAAATTCAAGTGAGACTTTATTAGGTTACTAAACTAGTGTACCTTAGTTACAAGAATGAAACATGGTGGCAGTACACGCCAAACCTAAGTGACGGTTTCCTAGACCTACCAGTGTAGTGTTTTGCTGTTTAAAGTGACTGTCGTGCCGTTATAGTTACGAGTCTTGTAATTTCGTGGTACCTGTTCAGTTGTAACATAGTCATTAGTGTATGGTACATTATGGCTGGTGAACTCTTAACGAATGTCAAGCCACCGGGTGTGCTTGTATTAGACACTAACAAGTTGGACCATTGGGAGTATTGGAAACAGGATTGGAACCAATACAAAGTGATTGTCAAATTGGACAAGTATGACATTGCGTATCAGACTGCGGTGTTTTTACATAGTATTGGTCATGAAGGCCTCAAGATATACAACACGTTCGTGTTTGATCCGGCTGTTACATCTCTCGATCAGATAATAGCCAAATTTGATGAACATATTGTCGGACTTTCTAATGAAACGTATGAAAGATACGTGTTTAATAAACGTTGTCAACATGAGAATGAAACGTTTGATGACTATGTGACCGATCTACGTGTGCTGATGAAAAAGTGTAATTTCTGTGACTGTTTACGTGATTCGTTGTTGCGTGACCGAATTGTCATTGGGGTCAGGGATGCTGACCTACGCAAACGTTTGTTACAAAATGACAAGTTAGCATTGGCCGATGCTATTAACGCTGGTAGAAGTTTTGAAGCGACGTCGTCTCATCTCTACGCCATGTCCATGCCCACATCATCTGGTGGGGAAAACGGTGACAATGTAAATAGAGTTAACTCTCAGTCGCGTTCATATTCAAGGCCAACCAACAACCAGTTCAACCAACGACAGTATAACAGTCCATCCAGTGTACAGCAGTCACGCAGTTATGTTGGTGACCAGTCCGGTGTACGACGGTGCAGGTTCTGTGGCAAGATGCACGTCATGAAGAAGGAGTTGTGCCCTGCCTGGGGCAAGAAGTGTGATGAGTGCAAGGGAAACAACCACTTCGCCATTCGCTGTCCACGCAAACGACGCGACGTCAACACTCTCGATGATTGTGATTTCAATGATGGTGAATACTCGTATGAATCTAATGCTTCTCATTCCGAAGTGTGCGGTATAGAACCGATTTTTACGATTAATTCGAAAATGAATAAAAATGTGTTCGCAAATCTCGAAGTGAATAATCAAAATCTAAATTTCCAGTTGGATACCGGAAGTAGTGTAAATGTGTTACCCGTTAAATATATCGGCAGTGAGGATGTGCTACACAGGTATAATAATAAGCTGAAAATGTGGAATAATAATATCATCACACCCTTGGGTGTTACAAAATTACGTGTAGTGAATCATGCGACCAGTAGTGAATATTGTGCTAATTTTGTTATTGTTCGTGAAAATTTGGTACCGCTTATAGGAAAGAATACGGCAGAAAAAATGAATTTGATCACAATTAATTACCACACATTTGATAGTGTGGCACCACGTAAAATCTCAAAAAATAAATGGTTTGCGAAATACCTCAAAAGTGATCGAAAGTGGAAAAATGATGAATATCGTACCAATATTAATGTTGTGAGTAGGCCTACAGTGTGTGATTCAATTCGTGATTCTAAAATCGCTGATTCTAGTGGATTTTGTGAAGGAATTCTGAATTCTAACGGAGGAAATTCGGGTGATTCGGATATCATTCAAGGAAAAATGTGTGATTCGAAATGTGTTCCAAATTCAAATGAAGTTAAATATACTATGTGTGAAAATTCTGAGTTAAATGCGGATTATAAAAGTGAAGATTCAAATAAAGTTAATGAGTGCGCAGATTCTGAGAAAATTATCGGTGAATATTGTGATGTTTTCAATGATGAGCTTGGTATATTACCTGGCTCAGTGCATCTCGAAGTTGATGAAAATGTTTCACCAGTAACATCTCGACCAAATCGTGTTCCGATATCGTTAAAAGACAAATTAAAATGTGAATTAGATAAGCTTGTACTTAAAGGTGTTATTGCGCCGGTGGATGAACCAACCGATTGGAATTCTAATATTGTTGTAGCTACGAAAAAATCGGGTGATATCAGAATTTGTCTTGATCCACGTCCACTCAATACAGCTCTAAAGAGAGAGCGATATCAATTACCAATTATTGACGAAGTGTTACCACAGTTAGCTAATGCAAAAGTGTTTTCTAAATTAGATCTTGCATCTGGTTATTGGCATGTGTGTCTGGATAAATCATCTAGTTTACTAACAACTTTTCAAACCGACCATGGTAGATATAGATGGTTAAGGTTACCATTCGGGACCTGTGTGAGCTCGGAAATATTTGAGAAAAAGCTTGCGTTAGCTCTGAGCAATCTTAATGGTGTATTAAATATACACGATGATATTATTGTGTATGGTTGTGGTAACAGTGAAACTGAGGCTTTGAATGATCACAATAATAATCTCTCAAACTTACTCAAAACATGTCAGGACATTGGTATCAAGCTTAATAAGGCAAAATGTGAAATTGGTAAAACTGAAATAACATTTTTGGGTCATATTGTTGGTAAAGACGGTCTGAAAGTAGACCCCTGTATGGTAGAAGCTATCGTTAATATGACGAGGCCTACGGATGTCAAAAGTGTACAACGATTAAACGGTACAGTCAATTACCTGTCAAAGTTTTTGCCTCATTTATCCACTGTTATGGCACCCATACATATGTTAACCCGTAAAGATACTGACTTTATATGGACTCAAAAGCAAGAAAATGCTTTTACTGAGGTTAAAAAATTAATAACAAATTCCCCTGTGCTATGCTTTTACAATCCAAATGCAAAACTATGTATACAATGTGATGCTAGTCTGTATGGTTTAGGCTGTACTTTGCTTCAAAATGGTCAACCAATTGCTTATTCAAGCCGATCGCTGACTGAAACTGAGACCAGATATGCTCAGATTGAAAAGGAAATGTTAGCAATTGTCTATTCCCTCGAAAAATTTCACCAGTATACATATGGTCGCTCAACAACAGTTTTTAGTGATCATAAACCGCTCGAAGCGATTATGAAAAAACCCCTTACAAGCGCTCCTAAGAGATTACAGGGCATGATGTTACGCGCCCAGACCTATGACATTAACATTATTTTTTGCAAAGGATCTGACATGCATATCGCCGATATGTTATCTAGATCGCCTTTAATGACTAGCAAAAATTCTCAAAATGATTTTGAATCTGTCAATATGGTTGACTATTTACCTGTGTCTGATGATACCTTACTTTCAATACGTAATGCAACTAATTCTGATGATGTGTTAGGCCAATTAAAAAATGTTGTTTTACATGGCTGGCCTAGTGACAAATTACAATTGCCTACAATATTAATGCCATATTATAGCATTAGGGATGAGATAACCATACAAGATGGATTAATTTTTAAAGGTGATAGAATCATAATACCCATCAGTCTCCGGTCTGACATTAAAAGACGTTTACACTCTTCGCACATAGGCATTGATGGCTGTTTACGCCGTGCAAGAGAGTGTGTATACTGGCCGGGTATGAATTTTGAACTCAAACAATTTATATCTAGTTGTGAAACATGTTTAAAATTTGGTACAAACTTGCCCAAGGAGACACTAATGAGTCATGAAATGCCAGATAGGCCTTGGGTAAAAATTGGCATAGATCTGTGCGAGTACAAAAATGATCATTACCTTATCACTGTAGACTATTTTAGCAATTTTTTTGAAATTGATAGATTACCAAATACTACAGCCCAGTCAATTATTAGTAGACTAAAATATCATTTTTGCCGATATGGAATTCCATGTCAATTAGTAAGTGACCCAGGCGCACAATTTACCTCTCAGTACTTCCAAGATTTCAGCGCCCGCTGGGAATTTGAGCACCTTCTGGTTAGTCCGGCCAATCAAAAGGCCAATGGAAAGGCCGAGTCTGCTGTGAAGACAGCCAAGCGCATTCTAAGAAAGGCAGAAGATTCTGGAGAAGATCCATATCTGGCCATGTTAGACTACAGAAACACCCCTACTCAAGGCCTTGAGACTAGCCCAGCCCAGAGAATGCTGAACAGGCGGACCCGTACTCTTCTACCAACCAGAAAAAGCTTGCTCCAGCCCAGCACCATTCAAGAATCCAGCAATCTTAAGAGACAACAAGAAAAGCAAGCTGCCCATTACAACCAGCATGCTCACGACTTGCCTGCTTTGGAGGAAGGGGATAATGTGCGAATGAAGCCTTATATACCAGGTGGGAGAGTATGGAAAAAAGGTGTAGTAGCTAGGAGACTAGATCAGCGCTCTTACGAGGTAGTCAGTAATGATCGTGTCTACAGACGGAATCGAGCACACCTGAGATGGACAGATGAGACTCGGCCTACAGATGTACAGCAAACCCTGCAGACACCTCTCATACCTCCACCAGTTATCCGTACTCCAGATATGCGTACTCCAGAGCGTCCCTCTCCACCTACCAGAACGACAGTGACACCTACCCCACCTACTCCACAGCACGCCCCTACCAGTCCCCTCACACCTACCAGACCTACCCTACAAGTACCCCACACAGAGAGTCAGGTCACCTCTCCACAATACCCACAACCTATTGAACAGACACGTCAGGGTATGACAACCAGGTCACAACCCAATGAACAGACACGTCAGGGTATGACAACCAGGTCAGGTCGTAGTGTCAAAGCTCCAAGTCGCTATAATGATTTTGTCAAATGTATATACATATGAGTAATATGGGCTGTATATGTTATCCGTCTGTTTTTCTTTCATATTTTGTTGTTAAATTTTTGTGTCTAAATATTTTTGTTTACTATTAGCCGATAGGCTATATAAAGTATTATTTCATTTATTTGAAGTGTTTTATTTGCTGTATAAAATATTAATTATTGATGTGTTTATTTTATTATAATGTGTGCGAATGCGACATATATACATTTACATTACTGTACATATTATTAATTATCATGTGTTATAGCGAGAACTCACAAAGGGAAGATTGTTTCATTATTCTATTTTATAAATATTACATTGCACCTTTAATCATTTACTAAATATTTAAATACGATATAGTGCCTTTAAATTAACTTCGTGAGTTGTCGCCCGTGTTTCCCCTTTCTCTTTCGTTTTTGATTTCCTTGAAAATACATCAGTATAAAATTCAAGTGAGACTTTATTAGGTTACTAAACTAGTGTACCTTAGTTACAAGAATGAAACAGCAACAGTCGATATTCTGGCCGTGCTCTCTGGAATAAGACCATTCATGCTTCACTATTGACCAACCAATTAATAGTTTTTAGATGTAGTAGAAGGCCTAGTACTACTAGTAGCCTAGTGCATTGCCAGTCTGCCACTGCACTAGGCTACTAGGCTACTAGCGCATCCCTCAATCATTCATGCAATGCATTATTATAAATTAATTAGTAAGTCTGTCAAGACATAGTGTCTGACTTGTGTATTTAATTTATTTCAGGAAATCTTCAGCGATGGCGAAGAATCCTAATGTTCCCAAGTCGCGCGGCACGTTACTTATGGCCAACTTGTACTCAGATCTTGATGGGCCACAACAACCGCCGAGCAGAACACCGTGTTTGGGTCTATATGACGATGAAGAGGACAATAATAACCCCAAGTCCGCGCCTACTGCTACAAAATCAGAGGACAGTCGCGCCAAACCTGCGCCAACTGCGACTAAATCTAAGTGGCGGTCACGGTGGGATGTGAAGACCACACCGAAGGTGGATCAACCGGCGAAACGCAAGTCTGAGGATGCGCCGCCTGTCAGCATAAAGAAACACAAACTAGGTCAATTTTCTATCCTACAATATAATACTTTAATTCTGGTGTTTTGGTTTTTCATGAGTTGTTCAGAGATAAAATATTGAATTGTAACTTAAGAATTGTTCTAATTTTAAAATTAAAAATATAATGTATCAAATTTTTTAAAATATGATGCACCCAAAATACTTGTATATTATTAGGCCTATATGTATGCCAAGCGTCAAGACAGTGGGTTATTCTCATAAAAAAATCTCAAGTTGCCCAGGTGCCTCCGAACGCACAGGCCAAGCCAGATTTGTAATTCGAAATGCACTCCATTATTATATAATCTAGCATATGCCTAAAAAAATGCCTATACTTGCCATGAGCCACTAAGTCATAAAATTCGTCGTGCGCAAACTGAAACTGCGCATACAAGTTGGTGTAGTTGTCGCGTATATTCAGTATAATTAGGTTTGCCAATTCTCAATCACGTGACAAAACCCCTCCCATTGCTTTCAATAATTGGTCAAGCTCAAGAATGTAAAAGATTACCACTCGCAGACGGACGAAAAGAGTAGTAGCCTAATTGCGTAATGTTTGAACTTTGATCGCAGGTGTCGCTTGATGGAGACCGTGAACCGAGTAATGTGGATAATGTTTGATCAATGGCATGTTAACACCTCTACAGGTGTTTAGAGATAAAGCAGTGGTCACTATTTTGCACGCGACACTCGTCGCTCAGTGAAAATATCGCACCTTTTAAATTTCAAATTGTAAAGATCGTTGAAAATAATTCTGACGTACCTATACCCTATACGACAGTTTAAATTTTTTTATTGAAGACGCGGGCCGGATGACAAGACACACAGGCCGCCATTTTGCCACATGTGATCTATACAATGCCCTAACTGTACTAGTGTACCATGCTACCACTGTACAGTACCACACTTCCCCCCACAGTCAAGTACACACTGTCAACTTGTCAAGCTATGTGGGGGAAGGAAAGGATGAACGGGAAGAGACGGTGGACATCCAAGTTTCACATAATAATGTTTGATCCGAATAATTTCATATATAATCATAAATGCACCATGCTGCCACACTTCCCCCACAGTCAAGTACACAGGCTCTTTGAGGGAGAGGATTCAGGGGAAGGGTAAATGGGAAGAGATACCACTCTTGACATGACATGAATGATTGTACTTGATGATCTGAATAATTTCTACAGTCAGTATCGATCGTCATTGTACCATAATGCCACACTTCTCCCACAGTCAAGTACACACTGTCGGGCTATGTGGGGGAGAGGAAGGGTGAACGGGAAGAGATGCAGGACAGGCACGTGATTGACGACAATTATCACTCCAACTTTACTGGTCTCCACGAATCTGTGTAAGGCCTAGAAAAGGTAATAGGAATAGACGTAATTTACAGGATAATATTTCACTGTTTGAGGTTCCTTGATAGAACTAGTAGTCTAGTACTTACTGGTATTCACAGTCACACTGACTCTACAATGTCGCGCCAAAAAAGTGCCAGTCGGGAATGTGATTTTTGAAACTACTTTGCAAAATAATTATTACATGCATCAAAATTATTTCCTGTGACCAGCAAAAGAACCATTTTAGTTACAACCTCATTGTTGATAGAAAATCTTTTATGGGATGCGTATAACTAGTGCAAAAAAAATCTTAAAAGATGAGTATTAATTTTGTGTGCACTAAATTTGTTGCCCATTGACATTTTATGTTCTACAATGGATAAATAGCATATTTCGCGTGCAATAAGCACTGCGTGAACACTGGACAGCCATTGGGGTAATGCGCCCTTGAAGTGAGTAGCGCACTTGCCAGAATGGGATAATGTCGTATTTCACTCGTACGAAAAAGCACTATGTTGCTACTAATATTTATAATTATGTAAAAGGTAATTAAACTGTAGTTTGTAGTTATACATGTTTACGTTATTACTAATTTACTACGTAATCTTCTGTACTCATTGTGCTTCTAAAAGGTGACGCATTCCATGCAGTTTTGGAAGGCGAAGATTTCGGCACATACATAAATGATGGCGCTATAGACTGGGCATGTGATAAATAGATTTGTTCATGTCCTTATTCTGCTGCCTACATTCATTTCACTATACTGTATAGTGTATAATTTATATGTGTTCACGTAAAATCAGAGTGTGTATAATGTAGCGACTAGCGATGTCGATGTGAAGATGAGAATTTGTGTTTGGGAAGTACTGTACCATTAGGGGCTAGGGGTAGCCATCCGTAGCCTGGTGGGCTAGGGGTAGCCTGGTAGGCTATCACTGACATTCATGTCTACTGTCTTTCGATAGATGTGTATTGTGATGTGTAGTTTAGTGCTTGCAGTCACCTGGTGTATGCGCAACAGTTGAAACTGTGCCTAAAGCTGTGCATGAGCATGTGGGCTTTGTCTGTTTACAGTTGTCAGTTTACAGTTATACTCAGTTTACAGATGTACAGACGTTCCTCACGCACCCGTAACATGTGTCCGAGACACCGAAGTCGAGCTGTCTGAACTAACATTAGGATGGGACTGGGAGGTTCGATCCACGCAAGACATCCTATCAATCATGATATTGTCAGTTGATGCGCCATAAATCACAGGCAATTGCTTTGGAACATATACAGCTTATGTGGTACCCTGTTTTAAACTGGCCATGTCATGTTATAGTGTGACATGGTATAGTGTGGGAATGACAACAGTAGCAGACAACATGTGGTGCGAGCGGATATCTGCTTGCGTCCGACTCCCATGACAGATCCGAGCTGGGAGCCCCATGATCAGGAGATTCAGTTATCGTGTGCCTGAATTTCACTTTCAACGGCTGCAATCCAATTTCCCAAAGCTCGCTCTCTCACGAAGAAGAATTCACTGGTTGGCTGCGGGACCCGCTCAGTCGCTCACATAAGATAATTAACTTACATAATATATACAAAAAGTACAGAAAGTAAGATGGAGGAATTCAAAGTTTTTTCTATAACATGGACGACAAACTCGATTATGAACCTTCCAAAACCACGGCACTCTGTTCCCGGGACTGTCTCAACACAATCTGGTTTTCAGAATTTTATCTCCTCGTTTGAAACTTGGTTATTTCGCGTTTCCATGTAATCCCCTATCGACCAACTATTAACCCTATCCCTTTGCTATTTCAGTCATCGCCTGAGTCTGTATGGTGTGTTTGATGGCCACGGTGGAAGTCGTGCTTCCAGGTACGCCGCACAGCATCTCCCTACACATATCTGCTCTCATTTCCCTAAAGGTATAATATTACTATCAAATTGCAGTAGTGTAGGCCCAACCACATGGTGTAGTCACTGTAGTGTATATTAATTAAATTAAAGAGATCATCCGATTATTATGAGTTATGAAGAAAATTCATCATAAAATTTGTATGGAAGAAATTATATAAAAGTAAAAAAGTAAAGTGTGACATTTATATACCGCATTGTAGGACCTCACGATCCGCCCAATGTCGGTC
>WNLI01111526.1:0-10476 GCA_025802215.1 Wirenia argentea
TAAATGATATTTTGTACGTCCTCTTCTCCCTTAGTGAATAATAGATCCAAGATGTTAGGCGTTTCGTTTTTCCTAAAGGACGTGGTGTCCATCACGGGAATGACCTCCGCCACACCACCTCCACCAAGCTATGCATCTCCACCTACCACCACCACCACCACCACCACCACCACCACCACCACCACCACCACGACCCCACCACCACCACTACCGCACTTCAAGCATCCCACCTCCACCACCCACCCCTCTACCACCGCCACCATCCCGCCTCCAGGGCCGCGGCGTCCCCGCAAACAATGTATTATCGGACCGACAGCGGGCCGATAAATTTGCGGGCCACTAGCGGGGCTAACGTCGCGATACCGCGGAGTGTTGCATATCGAATTTCCAGCGGCCTGATAAAGGCTGCCGGTATTTATCGACAGCGGACAGATAGTGGCCTACTAATATTTTGTTCGTCGGATGTAGTAACATTCACAACGTATAGTATATTATGCTGATTTACGGATCGACGTATTGGTGTAACTACAGTATAACAACACGTTTTAGTGGAAATATTATGATGAATAGGTCAGATATATTGATCCGATAGCGGACCTTTATTATTATTCTTGTGTCCATGCACCCGATGTCGGTAGGTTAGCGGGCCACTATACAGCCATCCGACCACAATCTGTAATTATATTATGTCGGTCCTCTACTTACCCACTAGCGAACCGCTATAACGAGTAGTCTAGGCGATATAATTACGATGTCGCCAATGGTCCGTTATCCGCCTGTCATTATGTAGGTACCTATATATACAAACTGTTGGCCCACCCTGTATATCGGCTCAATATCGATCCGTTATCGGCAATAACCTGTCGCCAATCGTGCGTCATCCTCCAGTTGCCTGTCATTATATATGTCGGTTATATATCGGCCTACTATCGATCCATCATCGACAGTAGATAACCTGCCGTTAGTGGTCCGTCACCATGTACCATGTATATTGTTATTATGTGGCTGTCCAGCCGATCCTCACTACCTTCACTACCCAACCTCATTCATTCATTCATCCATCCATCCATTCATTCATTCATTCATTCATTCATTCATCCTACAAAGGCCCACCAGCGAAACGCTATACGCAGTAGATAACGTACCGCCACTGCACTGGTTCGCTATCCTACCACTATCATGGCCCACTTGAACTCTAGCCAATCATGAGCGTGATCCAATTTGAATTTTGTATCAATTGATTATATTATATTTTCATTTTTGTTCAATTTGATATGAATTTATGATTAACTGTTACTGATGTAGATTTTACATTACTGTTGGTGATATTTTGCCTTTTATGACCAACAAGCCGTTTTATGCTTACGTATACGTAAGTCATATAAAATAATTCTTAATAAATATAAAAATCCTACCGCCGTCTCTCAGCATATATAAATCGGTCTGGCAGCGGCTGGATAGCGAACATCTACTGGCAGTGACTAACTCATCGCCACGGCACTGGTCCGCCATCATACCACTTCCTGTCAGTGTGTGTCGGCGGGACAACGGTGCGGTAGCAGACTGATATAAAATTATAGTCACTAGCTATCACACCGCCGCGTGTCCGCTATCCTACAACTTCTCCGTATTATGTTGGCGCGACATCGGCAGGATAGTGAACCGATATAGGCATTATCTAACACACCGATACTGATAATACGTCGGTGCGCCATCGGCTCACTAGCAGCTAACCGCTATAGGGTAGGCAGTATAGCTAATATGCCGCTACAGGTCCGTCATCATACCATCCTAGGCTACTTCTACCGCCTTTGTGACACAGCGTATATGTTTAAAAAGACGGTAGTCTATATACATCGAACACTTCACTTTACCTTATACCACGTAATTTGACACAAATGCACCAAATAAGCACTAAATAGCAACTCCTGATTGTTCTTTCTGTGGTTACTTTATTTTTATTTGCGTTTATTATCGTGGGATAAACTATTCATTAATCCGCATATCGGTGGTTACGGAATAGCATATTATCTCAGATTGCCATTATATCTCTCGGCTCCATCTCGGGGAAATATGAAACATTCGATGATATGCCATCCTGTATCCACCCATCTATACCGGGTGAAATACTGTAATAATAATGCTCGTATAGCCCCCCTCCCCTATACACCAATTAACACTAGTGGAATGTCTATGTTTTGCAAACTATGCGGTAGCCTAATGTTATACTCATTGGCTATTTCGTAAGCACGGCACACTAACAATACTGTAAACTACTATGAAATAATAGGCAACAGCTACATAGTAACATATATTATCATATAAAATATACATTGTCATATAACTTGTCTAAATTTAAGACAATTTCGTATGACTTGTCTTTCAGTACATTATTATACAGTAGGCTATACTGTATTAGTTTATAATGTTGCAATAACAACATATATGCTATTTCACTACACGCTGTACATAGCTATAGGATTAATACTGTATCATATACTTGCGCATGGTGTCTTAGTAACATTCTTTCAACATTTGACTCTTAACAATATTATGCTATTTCTCTACATGATGTACTGTAGCTATAGGATAAGACTGTATCATACGTGTGCATGGTGCCACAACGTTTGCATCACAAAACACCATAAATGAACAACGATATAAAACATCTAGTATTGAACACGGACAGTAAAAACATGAACACTAATTCAAATTGCAATTATTTTCGAATATGGTGCATGTATAATGTATAATAATATACCACTATACACATAAATGGCTAAAATATTGTGCAGTAGAAGACAACATTACTTTTTCTAAACAATAACACGGTATAGTCTACCATAACGTAGGTATTATAAAAAATTGTCTAACAAACCCTTTAATTGTATGTACAAACATTATGAAACACAGTCAACAAAAACAAAATATATACAGGTCTATGTAGGCTATATATAATGTAACTGTAGGCATATATAGGCTATTCAAGTGCACAAATGAAGCCCAAAACAATAATATCATTCTATCACAGTTCTGTCTTGGGAAATTTGAAAGTGCAAAATACCGAATAAACGTGTGCGTGTAGCCTACCGTAATGCATAATAGGCCTCTTATCTATACAGCCTATCATGTGAAATCAATATATTTTTCATGCAAGCTTCTCTTCGATTTTTCTATTTCCGTAAAATTCTAAATTACAGTAATTACATTTTCAAGAGAAAGGTAACACGCATATTATACAGTCAATCACTATACTATATATCTGGCCGTTCACGGGACCCGGTAACCTTAACCACTGTTAACTTACAACCAGATTTAAAAAAAACACACCCACACATGTGACACTCGTTCGTCGTCAGTCATGATCGCGATGTATAACTCACGTGACTCTCACTTGGCTAATTGCGAATTCAAGCATGATGTCCGTAATGCTCTCGTCGTATGTTTATAAAACCACGGTATGTGTGATGGCATTGGTGGTCATATGTATAGTTACACATCAAACACTTATATAAGGCTCGAGTATTGCGATAGCGAGCATGATGGCCATGCCCAGGAGTAGGCCAGTATGTTGAACCACCATCGTCGTGACCTTTCGGTCACCGGAATTCTTTAATTGTTCTTTCATCTCCGGTACCTGCAACGTGACAACATTCATGTACATTTCCGTCGCCATCGTCGTCATCATTATCGTCGTCGCCATGGTCATCATCATCATCATCGTCGTCGTCAGCATCATTAATTATCGTCATTGTCATCATCGTCATCGTCATCGTCATCATCATTGTCGTGGTGGTCGTCATCGTCGTCGTCATCATCGTCGTTGTCGTCGTCATCACCATCGTCGTCGTCGTCGTCGTCGCCAAGGAGGAAGGTTCTTCAAAGGAAGGAGGCGGAAATTTTCCATTGAATCACGGTAAATCTTTCACAATGCCTTTGATCGAACATTTCCCTTTTCGAAAGGGAAATTTTATATACCGGACTAGGTACCAATCACTATGATTGGCACGAACATACCTTTACAATATCAGTGTTGCTGTTCATAACCAGCCGAGCATGACACAATGAAGGCGCACCTACATTTGGTGCGACCAGATAATTATCTCCTTGTGCCCCATGACAGATCCGCGCAAGCAACTCCATGACCGTGAAGCTCGGTTAATGCATGTCTGCCCGTCATATATAGTAACAGCTAATGTGAATGTTCGTTGGTACGTATATGACTATAAAATATATGTGTATAGGCCGACCCATTTATATTTTCGTCAACTATGGCCTATAGGCTATAATCTGATAACGTCCTTATGTTGGCCAAACCACACACATACATATTTAGTATTCATTATATTCTATAGAGCCTATACTGTAAGTGGTAGTACAATTTAAGATTCACACGTATTTAATGTAAAATTTAATATACTTCAGTGAACACTTTTTAATAATAATATTATTTATGATACCATAAAAAAGTTAATGTTTAGGCTATAAAGTAAGAAGTTAAAGTACATTTTATAACCAAATTGTAATGGGGAGGGGCTATATCCAATAATCCTTCGAGTCGCCGTGTCCGTTCATCACAAATATACCGCGCAAGGCACTTGATCGAATAAATGACAGAAATAGTATGTAAGAGTACTGGACTCACAATGCTAGCAAGCGAGAGGTAGATGAACATGCCAGCCGTAACGATAAAGATCCACCGTCGAGTGTCTCCACTGTCGTCAATGCGGGAGATGGCTGCCCCAATGTAGAGGCCGATGAAGGCAGAGAGGCCAGAGAGTACGTTCATGACGAGGGCTCGCTTGATGCAGAGACCTGATGACACCAGCATGGCGAAGTCGGCTGAGAATTCACATAATATAAGGAATATTATTATATATTTTAATATTATCCTAAATCGTTAAGGGTCTCGGTGGCCGAATGGTCTAAGGCCCTGGTACGCCGATAAACCGATGACGATCCTAGGCGGCAGCCGTGGCCTGGGTTCAATTCCCGCATTTGCTGTCGTTTTTTACCCAGAAATTAAAATTGGGTATCTATAGACTTTGCTCCCTGTAGTGAGAGTCGGTATGTAACATGCGATACTCGATAGACTACAGTGTCATATCTATAGGCGGTGTATACTAATATTATATAGTGGTGTGGCTTCGACTGTATACATCACATTCCATTGGTTTGCTTTGCATTACAAACCGGAATAACCAGATTCTATTAGCCACTTCAGACACTACTGTATACTAAGAGGTTAGACGTGGGGGCTTCAGTATAAATGGAAAGGTTGCTTTTACGAGTCGGATGTCCTTCCTATACCACGCAACCATATGGGAAATCAACCTAAAAACCCATAGACTCATATAAAGTCAACGGACTTCAACAACACCCGATCGAAGAAGTACACTAAGTGACCAATGCATTTGATGTAGGCCAATTTCAAACAAATTAGTTTGACTGATGAATAAACCAAAAATAGATTATCACCTATCTTTTCACCTAAAGCGTTTGATGCGTCAGTAAACTTGCCATTTAATTTACATTTAAATGTTTTGCCTTAGGCACATAAAACTTAGTGTATGATTCGGTACAGATTTTTGGAGTCCATAAATATTTTCATACTCCACCCCCAACCTTCACCTAACTCTCATTACCAACAACCAGCCATCTAACTGCCGACATTGACAGCATTGTTGACTCTGTTGAACACAGCATCATACACTGTCCGGGACTCAACATGCAAAGAACACAACTGCTATACAGAGCCACCAACCATTAACAACACACTGCACCACTAAAAACAGAGACACGCGCGTTCTTTAACATCGTAATCAGGAATAGAGGTCCACCTCAGTCCATTGGAGATTAATAAAAAAATAAGTCCATAAACAGTAAACCATGCATGCGTATAGTGTATTATTAGTTGATTAATTTTCCACACAATGCATCCCTGGTAACACACTACGTAATCCTGACGTCGGAATTTCGTCGTATAATGGTTAGATCAGTTAGCGACGCCATTGCGACGTGATATTGACGTAAGAATATATCCCACTAAGATAATGATCATAACCCGACGTTGTCATGGCGTGTTATCGACGTATATATTATATCGACATGTAGTATAGGCTATACATGGAATTAATTACATTTTGATTTATGTCGTCACCATCTTCAGAATAACATACCGAAAATTCAGCGACATTACATTATGGTCTTAGACTACATAGTCACTAATCAGTCACGAAGTTGTGGTGTAGGGCTATATATAGTGTCACTAACGCCTACAGTTTGCCGTATCCGCATCTATGTCCTGAATCATTTGGCGTATCGGCATCTATGTCCAGAATCTATGTAAAGTTAACAAACATAATTTAGTTAAATATTACGCTGGTGTGGTGTTAGCATGCATGCACGACACGGATACGTGGTACAGTACAATAACGCCCCAGGTACTTCCTTAAAAAGACTTCCTTAAAATAGACAAATAAGCCAATTTTATGATAACAATATTATCCTTCGCATTATTACAACACAATCGTGTTATATTACAGTATCGGCTATATACACACATTATATTTGAACATTCTATACACCCGCCCAAAAAAATACATTAGCCTACTTTAGCACAATTTATTAAAGAAGTTGCGAAAGGAGGACATAATAATTATTGTAATATTGTAATATACGTATCATCTTTAATTGTGTCCTTGTTTTGATATAGTGTAATATATTTATATCCCACATTTCGTGATCTTAAACCTATTGATTCTTTTAATTGTGATAATACGTTACCAAGTTCGTGCGGTAGTTCGTGGAAGAAGATGGCTATAGAAGTGGAGATACCACCAGAGACAGACTCGGAGAATGCTGCCCCTATGGCCATTCCATCGGCGAAGTTGTGCAGTGTGTCCCCCATTATGACCATGACTGACAGCGCTGCAGGGTAGATAGCAAATCTTGACATTGCAATTATAATATCATGAATTATAAATCGTCGTATGTGGTATAGTTTTATTATACTGTATCTGGAATACGTGCAGTATAGCAGTATAGTATGAGATGCCCGGCAGTAGAATATCTCGGATGTTATGGTATGAGACTCAATGGGATTTTGATAACAAAAATCTCGGAAATCGGAAGCTATAACCAGTGGAGTTTTTCGCAATGTTTCCAAATAAGGAAAAATAAGACAACAATCCGTCATTTAAAAAATACTTGTAAATTTAACTAGATATGTGTATGACGTTGTGACCAATGGTATTAACAGTATGTAGGAATGACAATGCATATATTACAAGCGTGAGGAATCTACGGTACCTGTTGCTGACATGTTTTTTCCTGCTGATGACCGGTTGTATCTTCATTGAGTGTATATTAACGGGCAATGTAGCAATTATTTTCATTTGGAATGACAATTTCGATGTCTTGGTATCATGCATGAATGTTCTAATATATCAGATCTAAGTTATATACTGTATATTATGTGGGCTTATGACGTGTTATTTTACCTGAATATCTGTTTTTCTTTTTCACGTTTGCGGCTGGTGTGTGTTCCACGTCCTGCAAATGCGCACACGGGTTTTATAGAAATAACCTGTAGGGTACATAGTATAGCTACACTAAATTTATACATTCTTAGCCACTGCCAAATTTAACATAATACATTCCGTTGAAACAATTGGTTTTACCATGGAAATAATGGCCACTGCCAATGCAGTTATGTATCGTTCAATTATCGTTCAATTATCTTGAGCTTAAAGCTCCTGCCCAATCCTTTTTCAATTGTATATATTTTTTGAAATAAAATAATATTAAACTAATACAGGATTACACATTCGCAACATGTAAAGTGCCAAACTTGTATACCGTTCGTTAAATCCCATGTCACCAACGGCAGAATTTCTCCATGCTACAGACCTGGCGCGTAATAGCTGCACCGTATCACAAGCTTACTTCCCAAACTGAGCCAGCGACATTGATTCTTAGAAACCAGTTTCCAAACTCATATTTTAATAAAATATACAAACCAGTTCTTTGGAGTCGCCTCCGCTTGTAGGTAGATTTCCATTTGTGTGTGCATGGTCATGCGAATGTCCATGCCCATCTCCAGGCTCGTCTATTGAATGTACGTGATTGTGGGCGCCGCAGATAACGCCGGATAACGTGTCGAACGTGAAGAATACGTACATACTCATGAGTAGGATAAACAGGTACCAAACGTGCGTTTCAACGTGTACGCCATCGGTGATGTCCATGGCTTCACCGTGAGGACTGTGAATGCCTACACCCTGAAACACATCCAATCATATAGATTAGAGAGTACCTATGTACGTGTACAATTACTGTAAAATGAAATGATCGCAATGGTCAACGTTCGCTCCAGGCACAAAAAAAGTGCTTGCATGTAAGAGATAGCTACACTTTAACGATGAATTCGATTAATATGATATACAGCGCGCGTGTTGTCTGGGTACAAATAATACATCACTAAGTTTGATATATGTTAGGCTATACGATAAGAGCACCATTAGATCAATGTAAAATAAGAATATCAATGATGATAATGCATCCCCTTGTTTTGCACCGGCGGTCATTTCTGAAAGTAGGCTAGGTCAATGCCATAATTAGACGAATGTCTCTTAATGATCTCTCGCTATTTGTAATGCCGAGTCGATGCATGTAGGCATATAACATGTCTATGTCTACATATTAAGCGGTAAAAGCTTTGTGAGCCATAACACCGATGTGGTTTTGTCTGCTAGGTAATAGTTGTATAACATAAAATAAATACATTTGCTGTATACGTACGATGGGAACTAGATGTAAAATAGCATCTGCCGTGAGCGTTCCAACTCCCAGGGCGACAAGATGACCAAGGATGTAATTCTTGACAGCCTTGTTTCGTATCATCATGAATGGAGCTCCGAGAACCGTACATATTGTGATGAGTGCAACAGCCAGTGTCCCATACCCATACACTGAGGAAGCAATAATTATTGTATTTATTGATGTAACGATTCAATGGGGAAACCCACTACGTATCTCGCTGTCAATAATATTCTAAAATGTAAAAGCTCTATTAGATCGTTAAGATAAAACGAGAACAAGAGGGATGACAGCGGGTCCCCTTTCTTTTATACTACGCAGCAATGAAAGTATTATATTGTCGCCTAATAGTTTAAAAGTTATAGTTTTGTAATAATCTTCCGGTTCGAGTCAAGCTATCTTAATATTGTCCATCAAAGCTCAAATGGAACAATCATGACTGTGATGTACTGTAAGTCTACCGGTAAATCACTAACCGATGCTTATCTCCTACGTGACTTCGAAGTAAATGTTGTGTATACAGTATTACCCCTTTTCATGTAATGTCTCGATATTTGCCTTCACTACTGTCTGAAGTTTGTTTCTAGAACGTTTGCATGTCAAGCATTTTCCATACAGAAACCTTAATTATTTATAAGATTACCTTCAGCATCCGTAGCGAAAGCGGCTTCTTCGTGGCTGTGGTTACAGGACCCCGATGCGATTTGTTGGACGAGGGAAGGACATAATTTCTCGAACTGAGCCGATGTGGTTATCTCGTGATCCGGGTCAGAAAAGTAGGAGGTGAGCAGTTGTTCTGCACTGTAACACTGAGCAATAACAATATTCATCAGTAATGATATGTATACGTTTTTCCTTGCAAATGATATACAGTCTATTGTGATTCTCAAACGAAGATTTCGTTTGCATTATAGTCATGGAAATTGTAACTACAAATAATACATGGCATCGAGTGAGGCCATGTACAGCAGCGGATGTATATATATATAATGAACTATACTGTACCAAGTTTTCAGTATCGTGCAGTAGAAAACGTCAAGGTGTGTTGCTACTATATTGTTTAAAGTGGCACTCCCTTGTTTCCCGCTGTAGTACTAGAGCAGTGAGTGATGGAAAATCATAAAATATTTGTCGAAAACCAAAATTTGGTACAGAAATAGGCCGCTGGTACACGTAGATTTGTAATTTGGGCTCTAAATTGCTCAGTATGGCATTATGTTTGGAGCAAAAACACCGACATCCCTAATTTGATGGCCGTCAAAACCTCGACCATGTTTGCACACTTATATAAATTGTCCAGAGCTATAATCCCTAATGAAAATACACCCATTAGAAACGTCTATCAATTCCTGATACACATATATATATCAAAATTTAAAAAGGAAAATTGGTCACCCATGAGCTGAGAAATATCCATTTTAATATAGGTACGTGAGATACATTTTAGGGAAAATTCGTTAACCGTGGAAGTCAAGGACCTTTACTTTTCTTTTTGTTAATGGTTTGTGTAATATTTCACGCAATATCTTCTACAGGGTGTCCCAAAAAAAAGCGGAACGGAACTTCATGAATAGATTAGGCAAAATAGGTATGAGGTACATACATATTGCTATGTGCATATTAAAGGGGTACCTATCTCCTTTCTAAAAAGTCATC
>WNLI01111637.1:0-10474 GCA_025802215.1 Wirenia argentea
TTTTTTTTTCTTCATAAACAATAATAAAACTCCAGGTTTATGTTGTGTTAATGGGAAAAAGCCTAACTGGATATGATCACTGATACTGTAAACTCTGTAATATGTCAATTTTTATAGCATCGGAATGATTACAGCGCCACTAAGTTTTGGCAGTTCTTCCTAAAACAAAGGCAATAATAATATGAAAAAGTGACATGGCATACTTTTCAAGGTCATGTCACAGGCCGCAAAAAATGCCTTACCCATTAGCCCTCAAATTTGAGCATATCCAAAAGGCAGTGCTACACTCTGTGAGTCTGTGTGCCCTGAAGTTGGAATATAACAAGTGGTGAGTACGTGAGAAATTAGTAACTAATCCAACCATCCCAAAAGGAGAAAATTCAAGAACAGTTACTGTCGGTGCATGCATGACAATCGTCATCTGCTACGTTATTGACAGCTCGTTGAAACATATTGAAATGTGTGATTTCATTGGTTACCCAAATCTCCTATCTCCAATTAATCAGATCGTGTGTAACAACTAGTCAGTACCGTACTCGTAAAGCATTATCACAGAAATTTCCGTTTCCATTCGGCAGAAAACTACGATTGCTTGACATTCTGTCGTGTGAACACTTTTACGGACACGTGATACGTTTCAAGACGATCGTATGATTTGCCAAGTCAACAATGTGGCGTGCAAAAATAATTGATGTCCACGGAACACACATTTATGTTAGTAGTAGTAGGCAAATTGATTAGTTACCGTTCTGAAATGAAACCTAACTGTCGAGTTAATCTTTATTCAATGATTCATTAGTTGTCTTGCCTAACTCAACAGCGCCGAACTTATTCGCAAGCATTATAAAAAGTACTATATTATCAACGTCCGGTGACTAAATACACATGCAGATGACCACAAAAAAGTGGCAGTCAGCACGACCCTAATATCAACAGTGTATTTTTGTTTAGTAACATATTTAGGTACAACAAACGGGTCTACAAAATTAATGTTTAAAACAGAAATAAAAAAAAGTTGATGACTAAAGATGGCAGCGTATGTTTTTATACCAGAAACAAATCTACAGTAATGAGCTACGAATTACGTAATACTTACACAAACCAAACAAAAGTAACCACAAATTACGTAGCACGCACCTGGCAGACTGGCATCAATGGCATAACCTGGCATCAGTGTCATAAGCTGGCATAAATATTACATAATTTATCGAAAAATCAGATGCATTCCTGCAGAGTTTTGATGAAGCGTGTCTGATCAGAAAATTCGATCGTCAATAGTCATGAATTGATCTCTAATGTGGTAAAATCATCAAAATAACTGTTTTAGGGAGTGATCATTTTATGGTTATCAATAGTTCATGTTTATCAATAAGTTACGACATTGTGAACTAATTAATATTAACTCTTCCACCACTTGACGATTACTACTGAGGACCCACGACATTGCCACAACATGTACTACAAGAGAGAAAGAGTTAATTGCAATTTGCAACGAATATTGATCTCTAGCATGGTAAAAGCATCAAAATTAGCCTACTTTTTACTGGGCGATCATTTTTATATCGTTATCAACAAATTACAACAATTTGCGATATACATGTATGTATGTACCGCACATCGAATGATGCATGTTCGATTTTGCATGCATTCTACACACTTAAATTTACTGCCATCATTTTTCATCTGACGAGATTGCGGGGCAATGTTGGACGTACCCGTTTTTACAGCAATTGAACAGCCTTACTTAGCTGTGCCCTACTTTGGGTCGTAAGTTCGTAACCCATAGTTTTATACTCAGTAGAGTTACTGTATATATTCAGTCTATAATCTATATACACGATGAAGCACATGTCTACAGATATCAGTAGATAAAAATCTTTAAAACATGCTCATGTCCTCAATCTTCCATAATCGTTTTATAAGATCTGTTTGGAACGTAGGCCTATGTTTGACATCAATTTCGTCTAGACATAAAACAGACGACGAATTACACGAGTACTGTCAAGTGGTCATTATAGGTCTATGAATGATAAGCCTTTGCATGTAGCCTATTACGACATTTAAATATCATTTATTATCTCTTTGATCACACTGTTAACATGGTTATTAAGATTGCATTTACCAGTAAGGTGGTATAATAGTCCAATTTCGTCGTTTTGTCTTCTACTGTACATTATAGACTGCAATCATGTACTGCGTCTTATGTAGATCTATGTAAAAACTAAAAACAAACTAGTCCTTAAGCATATCAGTGGTCTGATACAGCAACCGGAAATCACTTGGTGAATTGATGACTCTATACATATGCAAAGATGTGTGCTGTGGAATTCAAGCCATTTGGTAAATCATTTATGTACAGTAAGAACACAAGTGAGCCTAGGACTTGAAGCGTCAGTGTTTCATCGTGACTCTGAGAGTAAGAAGTGAAGAAGCAAAAATATGGACCGCAAAATTCGCAAACTATAAGCATGACCTGCATTATTGTAATTAAACCGTAGCGTATAATAAATATGCAGCCAAATATTTGCAAGCCTAAAATTAAGCGACATCTGCACGAAAGCAATGAATCCACATTAATCATCTTAGTACAGTATATTAACCCTAATAAATACGGTGACAAAAAGTGGTCCACCAAACCCCCAAAACCCCACCACAAATCAAGTATGAAATACACCGCAAATCATGGTATCAATACAATTTGTCAGCCATCAATCACTCATCAATCATCCTATCAAATCTGTCGTTAGTGACACTACTGACATATTATACGCCTGACCCAAATCGCACAGCATACCTGCGTATGCATTAATTAATAGCTAAGTGAGCTTGTATATATAGTAGTGTATATTGGTATAATGTCTTGAGTTGTTAAGAATGTGGTGACAGATGAAATTATTGTACTATGAAAAATAATATGGATGAAATATAAATATATACAGTCGTGACATACTGAGAATAAACAAAAATGATCGTGATATATAGAAAAAGTGTCGCGTCTACAAATTGTTGTCGTAATAATATGTTTATGTATCAGTTTACTGTGACATCGTGGTATTTTATAGGTAGGCTCAAATATGGAGGCACCTTTTCGAAGTGATGAGATACAGCAGGCTCAGCTAGTAATCATACTGACTGCTGACTTATGAGATTTAAGCATTGTCCTATATTCGAGATTGTTCGGAGAGCTCGCTTCGGTCGCTAAGACATATGTTGTTATCAGCAGGCACATGCTCAGATTGGACCCATGAAAGCCCTCACCTTAGGGATGGCCTCGAACAAGAGGATCTACGGAGAGCTCTGCAGAAGCAATTCCATGAAGCAGGTAGCAATAAGAAGAACATCTGATTGGGCAATGCAATGGTGGGCATGGCCCTTGGAGAGGTGCAATGCAGCATATTACGATATAATTATTCGCGTTTTTGTGTGTATTGTGGCATCCTTTTTATGTTAAATCTACTGATGTTCCATGCCAGTAGTAATTTTTAGCCCACCCTGTAAAATAATCTAGGTGCTAACAGTTCAATTTACGCAATAGTCGAAGAGTTTTAAATCAGTATAATGACTTGTGCAATGTGTATAGTGTAATAGATACGACGGCATAATTACAAATGTCATCATTGGCATGCTAAATAATCGATAAAAGTACAATTTACGAGACATATTTTGTAGTCGAAGAGTTGATAAATTTCACCATAGCTGTCTTGTGCGTAATATAACTAAATTAAATATTTGTTGTGCTAAAATAAATAAACTGCCACATAATACGACTCACAATATCTTGTATTATACCATCGTATTTTATTATGCCATACCGTATCAATTTCAAATTCCATTTACCATTTACATTATCATTTTTGATAGAAGGATCTAGGTCTGGTATGTCATGTCAATATAATCCATAAAGGACAACATTGGTATTATATAAATTCCAAATTGAATAATATAGATTATTTTAAAAAATATAGATAATATTAGATAACAGTGTATGATAAAAACTAAAGTACAATCGCTTTGGATTTACATTTACCTTTACAAGTGGTATGATATCGCTTTCATAGTTTCGTAGTAAAACAAAAGTGCTGGTACATAACATATTTTAGGCATACCTATCGTCCTATGGTATTAAACTGTGGCAGACTCAGCCCTCGCTTTAGCGTTTGTAAAGAACATGGGCTAATGCGGGCCGGTACGCATCTAGCCAATATCACAAGTTGGGGCAATTTTTGCTCGGCTCGGCATGCACCAGTTGAGTTACACTACAGAAAACAAGACCGGCTACCGGGCATCAGTCCACGAAGTACTGTTTGATCATCAATTTGAGCTGTTTTCCATGAAAAATTTGTAGGCTCGGCATGAATGATAATATCAGTAGTGACACAGGACATAAAATGAACAAATTTTAATTGCAACCGTGATTTGGTAGAGATGCTTGTTGCTTATTGCCAGTGGCAAAGTTGCTCAGAAATGTTTGATGTCGAAAGATTTTGTATCTACCTATCGTGGTTGTAGAGATATGATAAAAAGAAAAATCCAAGATGGCCGACAAAATGGCCTATTTCTCAAGATGGCCGCCATTATATAATAAAATATTGAGCTAGTATAACGGTAATACTGACCCTAACATATGCTCAAAATTTCAAGTCTGTAGCATTAGTACTTTTGAATCAGATTGTTTAGTAGAAATTGACTGAACAAGTACGGACTTTTGAAATGACCTTGACATCGCGACCTTTGAACGTACATGCAAAATATTAAGCTAGTATAACGGTAATACTGACTATATCACATTTACAAAATTTCAAGTTCGTACCGTAAGTACTTTTGAATTCATAAAAGATTGTTCAGTATAGATTGACCGAACAAGTACCGACTTTTGAAATGACCCTGACATCGCGACCTTTGAACCTACATACTTGCGGTCAATGGCAATGTTGTTCAGAAATAAGTGCTGTACAATACGCCGAAAGAATTTCATATCTATCTAGTACAGTGTTACAGATATATGCTTAAAAGAAAAAAATCCATGATGGCCGACAAAATGGCCGATTTCTTAAGATGACCGCCATTAAATAATAAAATATAAAGCCAGTTTAACCCCAGTACTGACCCTAACATACAAAATTTCAAGACCCTAGCGTAAGTACTTTTCGATTCATTTCAGATTATTCAGTAATGTCAAACTGACCGAACAAGTAGGCCCCCCTATGCACTTTTGAAATGACCTTGACATCGCAACCTTTGAACCTACGTGCAAAATATTAAGCTAGTATAACGGTAGTATTGACCCCATCATATTTACAACATTTCAAGTCTGTACCATAAGTACTTTTGAATACATATAAGATTGTTCGGTATAGACTGGCTGAACAAGTACCGACTTTTGAAATGACCTTGACGTCGCGACATTTGAACCTACGTACTTACGGTCAATAGCAAAGTTGTTCGGAAATGATTTCTGTACCATATTCCGAAAGAATTTTGTATCCATCTATTACGGTTTTGAAAATATGATGAAAAGAAAAATATCCTAGATGGCCGACAAAATAACCGATTTCTCAAGATTATTATTATTATTAAATAATATTAAGCTAGTATAACCCTTATACTGACCCTAACATATGTACAAAATTTCAAGACCCTAGCATAAGTACTTTTCGATTCATATCAGATTATTCAGTAATGTCTTAATGCCAACAAGAAGAAGAAGAAGAACAACAATAAACGAGCCTCTCCTTAAGTCCCCTTCGTGGACTAAAAACATGGGCTGAGACAAACCAGAAAGTGAAGAAACGATCTAGCGTAACCATGGCTTAAATTGGTATTTTGCGGGCACTAGGCACTGACATGACACTACGAGTCTATGACACAATGGTCCATCACGTGGGACGTACCACACCAACACCACATTCTCTAATTTCCCAAATGAATATTGATAACATTTGACATAGATAACCCGATCTCACAGAATTGACCCCGATATCAAAAGTAAATATTTTTTAACTTCAAAATAATATTGTGATATAGTAGACACTAGAAAGCGAGTACGAAGATAACATTATTAGTTATCATAAAGTCATAATTGATATGACTGATTAGTTAATAACTTACAAGCATTATACTCTATGTCTGTGTCAACAAGACTTAGTGTTTCATCTCCTTGGTTTCATACAGCGAGACAAAATTGTGTGAACAAAAATGACAAGTATGCTTAGGTAGACGTTCCTCACCTGTCCGTAACACATCAGTGACGTCGCGTGTCCTCACGACAACACCATTGAAAGTCGAGCTCTCCAAACAAAATACGAGATCCGAGTCTGGTTACTATACATGTATAGCCTAGTTAGAACTACGCATGACATCCTTTGTCTTAACATGATATCTGCTTCATACACAAAATTAATGTGTACGGATGTGTATATAAATGTGTAGATCTACATATATGGCAACAACATACATTGAACCCTCGATTATCCACCATCAATGGGACAAGCCAAATTTTTGGCGGTAGGTGAGGTGGCGGATAAAGTGAGGTCATAAAATGACAGTAATAAGTAAAGAAATGGGAATTATGGGCTTGGAAATCTTGTGGTGTTAAGTGAGGGTGGCGAAGGATAGAGGTGGCGGATAGGTGAGGTTTCACTGTACATTTGTACCCCATAGCAGATCCGAGCAGGCAGCACCATGACATAGAAATCGGGAATCGATGATGCATTTCGCTGCAATTCAGTGCTCCAAATAGCAAAATCCCTCCATCATCTCAGCGTTGGCTACCGCAGCGAGAATTTGTGGGTATGGCTGCAGGAATCGCTCAGTCATCATTACGCAATAATCTAGTTTGAAAAATTTACACATTCAGTACAGTTTAACATAATATGAGTAGAGTTGTACCGAAAATCAAAACAATTTCTGTGTTTACGGTTCACGATTAGTTTTAGTTAACATTCAAAATGTATGCTATAGGTTCCACATTTACGTATATTCAGTCCATGTGTTTTGGGTTTGTTTTTGGTGTTATGATCTGGTTTGTTTTTCTTGGCCTCGAACCGGATTAGCAGGTCGGGCTTTGCAATAGTACGAACGCGTAGGCGTAGCAGGATATGACATCTATATGTTATGCAAAGAGTTACGCATAAAACAACAAGTAGCGTCAGATTTGGAATGTGTCATAAACTTCCAGCAAGTAAAAAAACATGCCATAAAAAAGTACCTAAAACTACACTTCACATTTGGGCGGAAATGTCCAAATATTCTAGATATCGACACGACTATTTTGAATTGAGTTCATCGCATTGGACTGTAATAATTATTATTACCCAAAACCTAATTGCTTAATCAATTAATTTGCTTTGACGTCATATTATGTAGACCTACATACATGCCAGGTATGAGCAGCCATAACAATAGTCATTATAGACACATCTATTCCTATATTAAATTATTACATTCAAAAATTAATTAGGTTTGAAATGAAATGGCATGTAACAGATGGGGTGAATGTTAATAAAATGACTCATGGCCTAATTACAAGTTCAAATATGCGCCAATTAATTAGCTGTGATGAATATGCGCATATATAATGTAGAATTAATGAGACTCCTGTTTTTGATGACATGTTCCTTTTAGTACTTTGTAATGTGTTTGTACTTATTTTGTACTTTATAATGAACTGCTATCGAAATTTCTATTAGATTGTAGATTGAGAAATAGCCTATCCATTTAATATCTATTTATATTAGTCTGAATACTGTAGATGAAGCTGGAATGACAACCCACAAAAAAAAAACAATTGTTGCATATTTTTATGAGTCAAGACTTTTCATAGGCTACGCCTGCTAAGTGTTGCTCTAGTCGCCGATCTTTGTCAAGAGCCGTATTTCCCAGGCGTACTTGCGATAATACGCCTGTTGTTGCGGACGGCCGTATTTCTCAAGAGCCGTGTTATAGAAAATCACGTGATTAGTTTGTCACGTGATCTTATGTTCAATTTATGGCGGGAAAACACTTTTTGTAACGTACATCGCTGATTTACAGAAAAAAAAATGAGAAAGGAGGCAAAAACAGAAAAAGATATCGGTGTTGATGAGGTACGGTATCGTACACTTATTGACTATTCCACATACAAAATGTCAACCCGCGATCATGAATTTAAATATGAAAATTTACTGATTTCCGGCAGCAAATTAATGAATCAAGACAAAATCTACAGTATCCATCATGTGTACGTGTAATTAAACGGGCATTATCTCGACCTCACTTTACATTAATGTGACCTTTAGAGTGTTTAGTTTTGGTTTCGCTTTTCAACTGCGCATGCTCAGTCATAATTATAATTATAAAAATCGTGCATTTTGCACGAATTCTGAAGTACGGCTCTTGACCAAAATCGACGTCTACATGCCGTATTTCAGCCGAAGATACGCCTGTTTCCGTATGAGATAGGCCTGGTCACAGCCGAGCCGTACCTATTACTTACAGACGCCGTTTTTGTCAAGAGCCGTACCTAAAATCAAGATACGGCTCTTGACAAATTCGGCGTCTAGAGCAACACTCAGATTGAAGTAATGATGTACCAGTACTGTATATTGAAAATCACTTTTGTAAATGATATTTAATTATCATTATGGCATTTACCATTTTACACTTTTCCTGCATGGACATTGTGGTCATTCGCATGTTTGTGATTTGGTTTCATCATGTCATCAAGACAAGATCAACATGGAATTTCCTTAGGTTCAGTAGATTCATTTTCAGTAAATTCAGTAAAATTAAATATATAAATGGGGGTACTTGTTACTCAATGACCATGTAAGATGTAATATCTGTATAAAGTACTGTACTCACGCATTGGGACACACACATCGTATATTGCTAAATCCTAGTTGTTTGAATCCTGCTGCCCAGCCATCTCTGAAAAATCAAATATAGTACAGTATACTGTAATGTTGCCATAAAAATAGTTTCATCAGGCAGGTTTAATTCAATGTTCAATGTTCCGAACCTCGACAGTTTCGGTGATCGTCAGTTTCACAGAATGAGATCACAATCACTGATTTGCGTTCTCTCGCTCACTAGCTCGCTGTCTGATGTTTTTGTGGGAATGCCACATGTGTTGATCATACATTAAGTGACATTACTGTAAATATTGTTCAACTTTGTACAACATAGACATTCAAATCAAATTAGCGCTTAGCGGGCATGGCTACAAAATTGTCTGTGTATTTAGCAACGTCTGAATAATATAAATTATTTATTAGCATTCAGAACAGGGCCTAGGGCGCAAAATCGACGACTCTGACATGTAATCTATAAGCCATCATAGAGTAAATGTTTATATACATCCACTTACAGTATTTACATTTCTATGGTGCATTTAGTAAGTTGTCCTTATCTGTTAGGTGTCTGTTTACGCAGAACTCTATGATGCCATATTTGTGTTTTTGCACACTAAACCATTGGCCATATTAAATTTCGCATAAAAAAATCAGTGCCTCCGACGGGATCCGAACCCAGTTTCCCGGACTGACGCTCTACCAACTGAGCTACGGAGACCCGACCTCAACAGTGAAATCAGGGTTTATATCTTTATAACCAATTGTATAAGACCAAGACAGCACCAACAAATGCCTTTGACAAGGAAGTGGATATAAATTAATAGGCTATGTATTGGAAAAAACCATGTAATCTAAAAATCGATCTGGATACGCAAGATCCCTAGCATGAACTCTACGACCCCTTGCTCACCCAGATATCACATGATCGTGACATCAAGACCCCCACCATGAACTCTACGACCCCTTGCTCACCCAGATATCACATGATCGTGACATCAAGACCCCTACCATCAACTCTACGACCCCTTGCTGACCCAGATATCACATGATCGTGACATCATAACAACTGCAAGTTACTCCTAGATGAAGCTCTCAGTATGTGGGAGCGAAACGTCGAGTGCAAAAAGACAATTGTATACGCTACATACTATGTAAACAACTGTGTGTACGTTATCAACTCACATGTTTCATAGCCACCTCTCCGATTTTCTCAGAGTGTTTACGAATGTTCTCCAGAAAATCCTTGAGGTCTGACATGGAGGCGTCTTTGATGCTGCTTCGGAGAACCGGGATGTTCTCAGTCATGGTCTGAGAGAACCAGTGTCCCGAGACGCGAGGCAGGTATGTGTGTTCTAGTTGTTCTAGGGTCTTTAGGGCTGGGTAGTATCTGTGGTGGTATTAGGTGGGTAAGATTGAACTGAAGATTGATCCCTATTATTGCTAACAGAGTGCTAGGATCTAGCAGCAGTTTTGGGAGACCCAATGTTCCCAGGCAGGTACATGTGTTCTAGGATCTTTAGGGCTAATGTAGGGCAGGAATGTACATGTAAAAGAAGTAGAAGACTGTGTAAATGGAAAGATGGAATGGAATGAAGGAGGGTGGCGAAAATAAAGTACTGTACTTTGACAAGAAAAGTTAACTT
>WNLI01111748.1:0-10474 GCA_025802215.1 Wirenia argentea
TTCTAGGTCAAATAACTGCGTAAAGAAAAATAAAAAAATTCAGCCTTTCTAGCTTTGCTAGATTTTCTAGTTTACATTATTCATTTCTACTTTTAGCATTAATTTACATAATAAATCATCTGCAGTGGGCTCATTTTTTTTTATATTTACAGTGGTTTACAGATTAAGCACAAATTTACAAAGCTGAAAATCGGCTTTTGGACCACTAAGTATATACCGGTACCAACCTATAAACTAATTGAGAGCTGCTCTTGTAAACTCTGTGACTCAACTTCCATAACAAAACATCACATAACAACATGTACCTGGTTCTGCGAGGGTGGTCAACATACTAGGACAATAGATATGCGTAACATAAATTCAACAATACATGTTCTACGTGCTATATTGTAACTCGATAACACACTGGTCTAGATATAGCATAATTATATTTATTTGCAACATTTTGGGTGCACAATGCACATCGTGATATCGTATTTATACATATTGTATTACTGTATTTATTTAAATTTTTACTCGTATAATCGCTTTATTTACGCACATAATATATCTGTGAATTATTATCATGGTGTATTCAATTTGATTTGAATAAAATGTTTAAATAATATAATAATAATAAACTAATGCAATTCTAAACGAAATTATGGTGTAATGGTCAGCGTATTGGTCATTCAAGCGGTCATGGATTAGAATCATTAAGAAATAAGTTTTCTTCCCAGTCTGCCAAGTATAAATGCACAAATATGGTATATAAATTCAGTCATGTTCTGCTTCCCAGTCTGCCAAGTATAAATGCACAAATACGGTATATAAATTCAGTCATGTTCTGCTTCCCAGTCTGCCAAGTATAAATGCACAAATATGGTATATAAATTCAGTCATGTTCTGCATGTTTTAGATATCCCTCACCAAGCTATATCCAACAAGGTAGGTTGTATAAGCCATATAGAATTATCAAATAAAAAAAAATAGAAATCAATCAGCTTCACCACAGATGTGTATCTCATCCTCGCGTTATCAAAGCCAACTTTCGGCGAGGTTTCCCGTTAAAACCAAGTCAACAACGTGCGGGTCAATGATCAACGCCAACTCGGTTTGACGGTACATGCTGAAAATTGGTAGCGTTGACCGGCGTTTTCTCGCAAGCACCAAATTTTAGGACACTACATTTACAGACTACCTATATGTCATGACGGAGCCACTTTTTTGATTTAGCCCTTCCGGGGTACATGAGATAGGAAATCGCCATGCCTTTTTTCTCGAAATCTACTCACAGCACGGGTACGAAAATTCACACGATTCATCCTGTCCACATATTTTATGAAATGTCCGTGCTAGTTTTTCAAAGTTTCACATCGTTGTATACGTACTAGCCATACGCTACCAAATTGTGCTCGCACTAAGCCTCCAAGGCAATAGAGAGTACATTATCCAAACTATATGAAAACATTACTTTCACCTCCGTTTACAAAAATAACTATATAAGCGTTTTGTCTAATAAATTATGTAAACGCGGTTTGAATATTATGCACAATTCAATTTGGTCAGGTGTATTTTCCAGGCGAGACAATCAGTGGAAAACTAAATTGCAGTTTTCTGCGTATCTCGCTATTTCGTGACGTCGTTCTATGAAGTTTAACGTGAAATTTTAAAGGCACGGTAGTGCAAGGTGTAGGCCGCTACGTCATTTTTATTGATCAATAAAGTTAGCTTTGCAATCATGCAAAAAAAATGCAACTAATACTTAATTTAGAGATTAGTGGCCTTCAGTCAGACCAGCTAGAATATGTATAGTGTAGGCCTATTATACAAGCATTCCTGACTAAAAGGATTTTATACTTCTTCAAAAAGCTTAATTACTAAGTGTAGAAGATAGAATAGAGTTTATACATGCACATACTGTATAAAAACTATCATTGACTGTAAAAGTGTGGAGTTTGGTCAGTGGGAACATGAGTAAATCTTGGCAGCCAACTTTTTTGACCACTTGTGGTCTGGCTTGGCGGCTGTGAGGCGTAAATTAGTTCTCTAGAGTCGCTTTCCACACACACAACAACGTACCGTAAAATACTCAATATATCACATTTTGTAACAACATCCCTGTTCTTTAAAAGATCTTGTCTACAAACTCTGAAACCGAGATCACTGTGGAGATGATGTACGATACTGTATATATAGCGGAGCATTTTATTCCTTAGTGGAATACGACCACATCTTAATGTACTGTATAGAGAGAGTTATAGCATAGGCTATGTGTGTTACTTAAAGTTATGCTCAACTTTATAAAATCTTGTCTACCAAAGTCTGTAAAACTGAGATCACTATGGAAATAGATGTACCGTATAGAGAGGGTTATATAGCGTAGGCTATGTGTTAGGTGCAATACTTACACGTAGTCGATGAATCTACAGAAACATAGAATTATATATAAACATAAGATGAATGTGATATTGGTACCGGGTATCGTTAATGCAGTCCAGTCAAATAATGTATTTTGTTTGTATCACTGTATGTACTTTATTGATAGGCAATACTCTTTAGCACCACCGTCAACAAAGCCGATCCAAATGACTTGACATATTAATGTATAATACGCGTACGCCATACGTTTTAGTAAATACAGGTTAGAATTAAGTGCTATAGTGTCTTTTTTGCACCTAAACTAATCAGAAAAAAGTGTGTCCTTAGTAAGTTTCTTAATTTTGTGTAATGCCCGTAGTGATAAAATGGCCATATACTATTGAACAGTAACATCATACAGCAAAATATGCCATAAATACAGCACAACATTTTTGTCCGATATTTTATTTCGGCATTAGAAACTGCTGTGCTAAATTTAGAGGTCTAGTCTATAATATCTATAGGCCCTATGTATTCTAAAAGGTATGTCGTATAAGTTACAGTGATGGGCCTAATCTTCGGTTAACAACAAACTTATTATTATTTAAATTTTAAAGACTTTTTCTCGTTTTAGTTATAGATCATACTTTTTTACACATCTGCGCTGTGAAGAAATCAGCAATTTAAGTAATAATATCGAATCAACATTTTCATACCATTAGCGTACTATACATCTAAAAACAACTAACCGTGCGGATCCGCTTGAGGCACCCATCGAGCCAGTTACGTATGGTCTGTTTAGCCACTTCCTCCTCTATCGTATATTCAAGCTCTTCCCGAGCCAACAGTTCTTCCAGCTGGAGTGATTTACGGATGTCCACCGATCGGTAGGAAAGCATACTGGGGGAGAAAAATCATCATATTTTCATTACATTTCCCGAAACTGTACATCTAGATGTATACTCCAGCTCTTCCCGAGCCAACATCTCTTGCAGCTGCAGCGATTTACGGATGTCCACCGATCGGTAAGAAAGCATACTGGGGAAAAAATCATTGTATTTTGTTCATTCAATTTATCAAAACTCGCTGATGACGGAGGTTTTTCTTACTGAACGCATGGTTAATTCACACTGGGCCCAAAAACATACTGGGGGACAAAAATCATCGTATTTTGTTATTAAATTTATCAAAACTGGGTGACGATGGAGGGTTTACTTACGGAGCGCATGGTTCACAGTGGGCCGAAAAACATACTGGGGGACAAAAATCATTGTATTTTGTTCAGTTCATTATAGCAACACTTGGTGACGATGGAGGTTTTTCTTCCTGAAACGCAGTATTTCACATGGGTATAAACATTTTTTGTTTCAGACTATGTGACAATGCAACTTTTGCCAATATCAATTTACGTGTGCCTGATAACAAAATGAGGTCAAATGAATTGCTCATTGAGTGTATGGGCACTAAAACAACACAAAGACAGTGCTAAATTATTACGTTTCAACTTTTTTTTGTAACACTTTTAGCAAAACAAAATTTCGCAATGTGTGATTCTAATGTCCTGAGTTATAATCCTACAAAAACAGGGACTTTTTCCCGGCCTTTCTGTCAATAATTTCCATGTCCATAGAAATATTGAATGCTGTATTATATAATAATATTGTGCATTCATTATATCAAATCTCCCCTAACAATCCTATAATAGTTATAATGTTAACTATACGCTCGCTCCAGCCAATGGTAGCGTAGTGTTTCTATTCCTAACCCCATACAATCAAACACAAATCCATATAATACTCTTCACTTGCTAGAAAACTTGCTAGAAGTCACACTACAGATTTACATAGGCCGTACCTGTATACACCATACACGTTACTATACTAAACATAAACATACCTAAGCAATATTACAAGTGTCATAGGCTATAGTCGCGTTAATGAATGTGATATATAATATAGTCTTATAATAGGCCATTAGAATTGTACGCCTCGCTCGTTTTACGACCACCAACGCGATTGTTGCCGCCGTCCGTGTGTATCCTGATCGTATCCTGGACGGAACTACTGCCCGTGCGGTGGCTCTTCTATCGCTCCGTCGATCACGCGTCGTCAAGTCTGTACGCATCTACGCTCGGCTTGGATGTTCTCGCGATCACGACACACCACAACGCATTCAACTCACATCAACAATCTACAATCCAACATACAATCGCACGATCAATACTTGGAACAAGAACCTTCTTCGCATTCGCTCCATCATGTGCCGACATGATGGGTTTTCGGCTTTTCGCTACCATGGAAGAAGGAACTTCAGACATTAATGACTACGAATAAGTGATGTGAGTTCTATCATATCTAATGTATAATATTAATCTAAACTAAACTAATCCATACGATACCATATACGGTACTCTCCCCCCTTTTGTTATTAGTGCCGTTACCCGAAACTATATAGTCAGGGAGTCACACCCCTACTAGTATACCCTACCCCCATCATTACATACTTTCTCGTATATGTACTGTTACCATGGTAACATATGCAATACTTTTCGCTCGCATTTCAGTCATCTGTGTATGGCAATGTGTACAAAGGTAAATTTGCGATATATAAATGCATACGCGGGAATAGCTCAGTCGGCTAAAGCGTTCATTCATTTGGTACCCAGGGTCGTGGGTTCGAATCTCAGACTGTGTAATTGGCGTTTTATCTGAAAATAAAAAGTTCAGGGTGATTTGTAGGTGTTCTGTGGGTGAAAAAACGTTTCCTAGCCTCAGTTTACCAAGCCTGTAAAATTGGTACTGATCACACTTTCAATGGTGAATGTATGGGTTGGGGAGTAGGGTCGCGCTACTCGTGCAGCTATTACGCGCAGAGGTGTCTAGCACGGCGGAACTGTACCGCTGGTTACATCCGATTTAACGAGGGGTATATATACTGGTCAAAAAAAGAAACGTGCCACCTATAAAGAATATAACATTGAAAGTGACGTGTTTCTTTTTTTGACCAGTATACATTTGGCACTTTACTTTACACATCACAGCTCACCTAAGGACGTCGTGGAAAGTAACATCACCCCCACCATGCAGCCTCTCGATCTCATAACACATGTGTTTGAACAGGAGACGATCTTTCTCCAGATCCACTTCTAGCCGCCCCCGTAACAACCGCAGGAGGAATTTGACTCGGCGAACTGGGATCACTCCCTGTAGGAAGTTAATATACATATGTGATTCAACATCCCAAAAGGGAGCACTTGTCGTTTCACGGTTAAGGAGATATTGCGGAATAAAGATGAACAAGTGACAAAAGTTGAAATTTGAATTTTTGTTTCAGTTTGTCTATAATACCCCAAAATTAATTTTAAAAGGTTTAAATTGTTGATATTTGCTATATATGTATTAATTTTGATGTATTTACCTAAATATACACATTTAAAACACTATATAAATATCAATAAATAATGCGTATTTTTGCTATGTTTTTGAAATATTTGACATTTTAATTGACTTTCTTGTTACAAAATGTCTACAAGTATTGAAATAAAGCAAAAAATGCACAAAGCTTGTACAAAAAAAAGAAATCTACAAAATAAACAGCATATTTAATTATTTTTCATACAAGATTTTAAACGCTCGTTTTCTCCGCTTGTTACTTATCGAAAACATTTTACATATTTTATCATAACTTCCTTATTTATTGGATGATTTGTATGATTTTTTCTGTGTTGTAATGCAAATTTATTCAGCTATAAAACTCACTAAAAACACCAAATCCGACAAGTGCCTCGTTTTGGGATGTTGAACTTGAGTCACATATTTTAAATTTAGCAAATTTTTTCAACAAATTTTGCAAATTTTTTCAAGATAAAATTTTCTTTAAAAACTTAGACAATTTTTTCCACATCATTTTTTTTTTCAAAAAACCTATAAAAAAATCAGCCTTTCTAGCTTTGCTAGATTTTCTAGTTATGTTTTCGAGTAAACGATTATTATGGCATTTAATTACAAACTGTACTGTAAGTTAACAATATAGCAGCAGTAAACACCCATCCAAACTGTGTCAAAACATAGCCGTAGTCTGCTGGAACATGTTATAATCACCTTATAATTATACAATGCCTATATATACGTATGGTAGGCTACACTGTGACCTACACTCTGGTTTACCATACATAATACCGTGGGCTAGGTTTTACATATCATTAAACATTAACATCATACCTTCAAAATGATGACCATGCACTGGGTACTAGATGTCGATGTCCTAAATTCTCAGTTTACAATCAACGCAAATTTTGTAGGGTACGTATAGGAGTACTTCAACTTATGCCACTTTAAATGCTATTATGTAACATTTACAAACAAAGTTGGCTAACATTTTTAACAATTTTTACGTAAAGTTACATGCCTATAAACTGTGTTGGTCTAAACTGTGACCGAGCCGTCGCAGCTGTCACGAGTATACAAAATGACAAAGTGTACATTGAGTAAAGCAATATATAGGCCACAATCACTTAGGTGACTCATATATCAGCTGTATAATTATATAGTAATATAGTAAAATTACCATTGTAGATAGTGGATATGTGGGCAATATTGTGGAGTATCTGGATATCACATCCAATCATATGACTGATATGTGCAGCTATTTATATACAATTTTTTCATTGGGTGGATTAATTGTCTTAATTATAGTTAGGGGATTCCGAATTGTGGTGTCACACATCATAATCATATTATAATTGCAGAATCCCCTATTTTACCGACCTGTAGGTGGTATACATAATATAATGTGCTAGATACTACAAGTCACAAATTTACACAGTCCAGTGAGCTTAAAAACAATATCAAAGTGTAGTTTGATATATTGTGGTTTATATACATGAAGGACAGTTTCCTCATGCAATTATTCAAATGTTTAGTCTGGAGTTATTCGTGTGTTGCTATCTAGAATGTCCTTGTGTATAAATTGATAGCATACATGGTCAACATATCCGAATTCTTCACGTCGTATTACTGGATCGTACTGGATCTAAGTGGTACATTGACCAGACTCACAGGACTCAGATAAATTGTTACCCGTCATCAGTCGATAGCAAGATTTAGGGCCATTATGTCGTATGGCTTCCGCTTGAACGTTACACACCGCCTTCAACATATCGCGGATGACATTGGGGACACTCCTGTGGCGCCAAGTGTGGGAGCTGTTGCTTCATTCGGTTGATACATACGAGCGATTCCGGATCACACGCGCTTGCTGGCTTCATACTGTCGGCGAGACGAGGACATACAGTGTATCCGAATCCGATAGCAGGCGTGGATACGTCTTTCGGTGTCACGACAGCGCTACCAGCGATACACCCGTGATTCGGTGCTGCTACACACTGGGTGGTGGTGGTGGTGGTGGTGGTGGCGGCAGCTGCTGGTTGCAGTGTTCCGCACGATTTGTATTGAGTGGTCGAAAGCATCGCTTTACCAGCGGTGTTAGATACCGGAACATGTTGTTGCGTTTTAGACGTTACCACCAGCACACCCTTGCACCCTTTCGTTTGACATTCGGTGTGAGGTAATACCGTGTAAGTAGTGCTCACTGTTCGTACTGGTACTGGTACATTACCGGATTCGTATAACCGTACCATGTCAGATACGCTGGATTTCTGCTGCCGACGGTTGGCAACCATAACAACCAACTCTCGATCGCGGTTGTATTGCGCAATGTCGTCTAAAATTCTCAGTCGGCGGCCCTTCAATTCACTTACATCGCGGTCTACATTGCAACACGCGATATTAGTTGTTTGTGACCGAACTTGAGTACATTGGTTGCCGACACATTGAGTTGCAGATGTCGATTGCTGAACCGTTGTACACGTGTATGCGCCTTGTCGAGTAGCAGATGTACTTTGTTTGCACGAGGATGATGTTGCTATAACACACGACCCCGGAACTGTCTTCGAGGAATTCGCGATCTTCTCAAGGTTAGTTTTACATTCTGAACAGGATATGTAGGCACATTCTTGGGTATTCTTCGAAGAAGTAGCATCTCCAGGACCGTATATCCCACTTCCCCTTTCTGCAAAACCTAAATTCGGCGTGGCCATGCTGCCCATACTTCCTTTACATATGTCGCAAATGTTTTTTATACATGGGCATTTGAGTACACGTTCGCCTGTTTGCACCGAGAGATGAGAGAGTTTGACATCACTGGATTGTGTGTGAACCATGTAACCCGTCGCCTGTGGTCGCACGCACGAGGAACACGTAGTGTGTGTCGCTCCTAGACGTGACAGACACGGACATGTCCAGCGACATGGACATTGGCTATTGGTGTGTACATGTGAGGTAAGTGACCGGTCATTAATTTCGGTTACCTGGTCGGAGATGGCAACGTGTTTTTCAACCTGAGGGTTTCGCATTGTAATTGGTCTACACGCCATGGGAGAAGTGGGAGACTCTTTCGTCACGACGTATTTGTTACCCGAGTTACTGTAAAACGTCGTGCCATGATCACCCAAGCGATCTTGTTGATAACTTTGGGGTGAACCTACTTGGTGACACGTCCCTGTCAACTGGCCATACATAGTTATTCGTAAAAGGTGCCGGTAATGCTTGCCTTTTGGTTTGTGTTTACTGTTTCGACAACATCAGTCCGGGATGTGTCGATCCTACCTCGTCGTAACATTTTGTGCAGACGTTGTCAAGCATAGTGTTGAAATGATAGAAAAAACCACTTCTTGCATAACAATTTACCACACTTTCCTCGATGTAACTCGAAGTATCACAAGCATGGTGCATTATCGATCAGTTTACCCGTCGATCCACCTGAACTATGCGCGATTAACAATCATTTGACTGGACAGATTGAGAGGTGCAACGTCCCGCATGGTTTTAGTCTTGGGTACAGCAGCTGAAACTTGCAGAGTTTGACAAGGTGGTGGTATAGCTACTCCTGGCTTCTTCCAATCCCATATACACGGACATTTGGAGTCTATATGGCATGACTGGTCACTCACGGTTCACTCGATGATGTTGTCCCAAGCATCATCAATCTGAAACGTAGACATATTTATGGGTATACTGTAGGCGTGTATGAAAGGTTCAGTGTGATTTATTGCGTGAGATCCTATGGTGAACATTTACGTCTACAATATCTAGATTCAAAGTGAATGAATATATTGCAGTAGAGCAATTTGTAAGCTAAGCACCAAACGGTTATTCTCAAGTTCTCTTTTAACATTATTCTCTGCATAGGCGATATCTTAATGCGACTACAGTATATATATACGTGTGCAGGCCTACGTTACCTGTACTTTCACCGAGTTGAAACTATTCGCACACCATCATGTTGTTTCACCTTTCGCACGTCAACCCTAACACAGAAAGTAATACGCGCATTTCTTTTGGAGAAAAATAAAAGGCCACACCATACTCAGTGATTTGAACTTGGCATGAAATAAAAGGAACATAGGCCTACTGTTACATACAGTTTATAAAACTAGGCTAGGCTACGTACGGCGTAGGCTACGCGAACATAAATCAAATCAGAATCGATAAAAACTACAGTATACCCAGCAGAATCACAACCAGCCAAAGTCAATCACAATCAATTCGAAAAAGGTCAGTTTAAATATGCCTTCTGTAAACAGCAAATCGCGGCGTTTCTACAGTCGGATCAACTAGGGCCATGTGGTCATGTAATTTGAGACGACTTGCTATAAGGGTACCACGGAAAGCAACAAAATTTAATAAACACCTGCTGACGATTCGATAACTGGACAACTTAAAATGGAAACTATCACACCACCTCACATTTTGTTGGCACGATTCTTCAAATCTCGCACTGGAAAAAACACAAACTACGGTACATAAATGTTAGGATAAATGCTATAATTTATGCTGTACAGTTTTACCATTTTTATTTTTACGTAAGCTTATATATTTTAATATGTCTACCACGAATGTCTAAACGTATGATGGATATATTTTAATAGACCATGAATATCTAAACATATGACCATTATATACCCTTGGAAAAAGTTAGGGAACACCAACATATATAGGATATTATTATAAATATAGGACCGGTGTGGATTATTTTTTATTTGTAATAGGTTTGGGTATTTATATGGGAATAATTT
>WNLI01111859.1:0-10474 GCA_025802215.1 Wirenia argentea
TTTATTTTTCAAGGTAGATATACCTCATCTAGATCGTCATTCAGAACATCCTGCATTGAACACCATACCCCTTCCAGCACGCTCTGTCTGACTCTGTCATGATCGTCTGTCGTTCACTTGTGTTGCCCAGTCAGCGTCTTGCACCAGCTTGTCAACATGTCATCTTTGTTTTTTTCCCGGTTTGCATTCCCATACATTGGTAGCCACAGGACAAGTTTTTATAGCAACATCATCATCGTTTTGGACGCAATGCCTGGAAACCCGCATTCTTCTTTTTTGTATTCCGGTGGATACTGTCTGTAGTTCACCGTATAGTTGTGTGTTGGTTATGTGGTGTTTACATGAGATATTGAGAGCCAATTGTTTAATTATATTTGATTACTCTCATGCTTCAGTCGGTCGAGAGGCGCGACCAACGACGCCACATTGTGTAACATCCAAGCCAAGCGTCAACAAGTGGTTCGTTTACGGGAGCTACACGAGCAATTATTACGGCAAAACCGAGAGGTGTGCGAATCAACACAGGTCACACATCGGAAGTTCAATGAGGGTGTGAAAGCTGTACATGAGAAATGTGAATCTGTTCAAAAGGTATGTGTAGAATACTCCATCTGTGCATGTGATGTATAATAACTGTGATGGTAGGTTTCTCGCCAAGTGGTACTAGATTTCTAGGTGTACAGGGTAGTGTCATTTTACACGACTGTATCTCAAAAGCTGTATCATCCTCCTTACACAACCACATTCCGTGCTTTCTAGTGGGTTATAGTGAAACTGCGGTTATGCCGCCGTGCCCAAGAACAGACGGAGAGCTTTGTTTCGGGATATGACCAACTGACTGTTGTGGTCGGAATCCGAAATTTCGAATCTACAATTTTCTGATTACAAATCAGACGCACTCCCGACAGCAAACTAACTATGCATGAGTGATTATTACAGTGCAACAAAGCAGTACGAGTCGGTGAAGGCCTTAAAGCGGTACATGAGAAATGTTATCTGAACCATCTATAGCCTGATCACAGTGAACTATCGCTAGCATATCACACTTTTTAGCCAATTCAATTTATACTTTACAGGTACAGGTGGATCTGCTTGGTACGACCCGAGCGGGACGCGCTCTGCAGTCATAACTTTACTTTTAGCAACACTAACTCTAAGACCCCATCTAGCAGCATGCATATAAGCAAATAAAAAAAGTGTTTTCCAAACCTGCGATTTACAATTCCTTGTCGTGGTAATGTGGCCCACCTCGAGACCAGGATAATTCTGACACGGCACCATTCCCCTGACCAGATTCTTTTACACAAGATAAAACGTGCCGTACCGGGCCAGAAACATTCGTGCAAAAAGTGCATAACACTAACGGAACTATTTGTGGTCCTCACATAATTTTAAGTTAACTTTCTGTTGCAGACATACACAATGGCTATGGGGATAGACACAGAAAAGCTGAGTGAAGCCGTGGATGCATCAAGACAGTCTGATGATTCGGGTCAGTGATAATAGCAATATCGGTTCTGGACATTATGGGACATGTCGATTGTAACAATACTTGGGCAATATTGTCAATAAATTTTTAGAGCTTGTATCGAAAACGCGATATAGGCAAGGCTGCGAGGCAAACCGAGTGACGATATGGGATACACAAAAGCTGAGTGATACAGTCGATGTATCATGACGGTCTGGTCAGTCGGTTCAGTAATAATGGTACTGGATATTATCGGACAATTGTAAGTGTAACGATAATTTGTCAATCAATTTTGAGTGGCGGTAGCGATAGCGGCCTACTGTATAGACATATTCTAACGAGTATGGACATTTAAATTTACGAGGAAGCCCTGCATCGTTTATCGCCGAAGTAAAACCTGAATAACACTTTCACTCGAAATTTTATTATATCGCATCGGTCACATCTACATATCTTTTTAATTACAATTTTAGCTCAATCAATGGTCTCGCTGTTTGCAGTTGGATAGCTCAGAATGAGACTAGAAAAATGTCCAAATTTAACTAACTAACGATATTGGGGTTAACAAAATCTGAATAATTTGAATTTGCAAATATTTTATACACTACACGTACAAAATTCGTTTTTACTGCAGCATTTTTATTTTCATTATGAAAATGTGTAAATAGTGTAAATATATTAGTGTACATAAATGTAAATAAAATGTATTAAAATGTCATCATTTTTCCGTGTAATGTTAATGAACAACATTAGATAAATATCTTTAAATACCACAATGCACGATATGGACGTGCCGTCACAAACATAAAATAATGTATCATAAAGCAGTTAAAGGTGGATTTACACACAGATATGGTTGCTGTTATTGCGGCAACCATAGCCACTTTCCATCGCCAACTTGCAAACCGGCGATCGCGATTGGAGACGGAGCGAGCAAAAATCGCTCATCATCGCGTCGATATAACGACGATATTGGACATCGGCGCTTTGAACACGCAAGTCACCCGTTGACCAATGAAACGAGAGTAGCCTACCGTATTTATTTGATGGTGTCGATTTAAATTTGATTGACAGCTGCGCCGTTATAAATGCAGTGACACAAAATAATATCCCCCACTTTCCGCCTTATAAAAATCTATATATTTGCACGAATGGGTGGTTTACTCTCACAGTTTGCATGTGCTTTTAGTGCCTTTTAGATATGTATACAATAATTGTACACAATGATAGTTACAGCCACGCTTGTAATTATAATGTTTCCAACTCGTAATAATTCACGCATGTGGTCCACTGTTTGTTATTGTCGGAAGTAGTAAGATGGCGCAACAAAAGGTGCCACTCACTGTTGCGTCTAATGACCCGGTGATGGTTTCGTCGTGTGAACATTTTGGCGACGAATCAATTCCAAATCCGCGATGGAAAGTGGTGATGATTGCTGTAATATCATCAACCATATCCTCATGTAAACCCAGCTTTACATACCCTGCGATTGCCGTGGGATGTGGCCTGATGTCTCACGGTCATTGACCAATGAAAATGCCCGTAACAAACCGATCGTGGTAGAATACCATTTATTTGTTGTTCTTGTTTTGAGCACACAACTTTCAGTGTTTTAATAACTTCTGGGGTTTTTGAATCCTCGATTAGTATTGCCACATGCCATTTCCATGATGACTCGTCTATTTCACCGTCATTTGGGAAGATTGGTACCATCATTCCTTGAGTGTATATAGTACACAGCGGATGGTGTGATGGTATTGTAATTCTATTTTCAATTATTGACTGATAAATTTGCGTTTTTGCACACTAAACCATTGGTGCAAGATCCGGACGGAAAATTCTGTGGACAACGGAGATCATCGCGGCTAACTAATCCCATTGATGGTAAAAATCATAAACCAGTCAACTACTCGAAATTGTCGAGTTTTATGATTGATCTGCACACCCCCGGTCGGACATTTCTTCAGAGATTTCTTTTAACAAAACAATGGGTTGTATAACTATATGTATTCCTCATTTTGATGATGTGCCTTTTGTCATAAGTCGTCTTTTGGCGAAGTTTGTACAGTTTTTTGGTACATTTCTTGGAAGTACAGGAAAACCTCATCAAAGCATGTGTGAATGGTCCTTTGGTGAGTTGTTGTGCCTGCAACATATACAGATGATTATGCTACATTCGTATAACATTGGTTAGTTTAAATGAAAGTGGTCTAAAATTTTTACGATTATTTGTCTCTAAGGCGGTAGCAACGATAGCAACCGTAGCATGCCCCTTACAACGCAGGACTTCAAATACCCACATTTACAGCTCAGTGAACTGACGATGTGGTTAACTGCATTGTACCTTGTCCAAGAACACATATCGACACACCCAGGGGGCCAGGGTTTGAACCCATGACGCGGACACGATACTGACTGAGTTATCTGGCAACAATTAATCGCATATTCCTTCATAAATATCTGCTACAAATGCAATGATTACAAGATCATTGGATGGTAACCACATTTCTACTACATTTGTACTGTACTGGTCTATTCAGTTGTAGAAGCGCTACGTCTTGCGACATTAATGCACTTTACCGGATTGCCGACAGTGCCGACCTAATTTTTCCTAACGGTTTCGGTAAATTTTACAATTGGGTTGAGTGACTCGTCAGAGGTGGCTATGACAGCTTGTGGGAAAGTCCCAGTCTTTTATGGTCTTAGGAATAAAACTATATTTATAAACATCAGAATATGGAAGTGAAAGTCGTGCATTTGGCGTGTTCTACGAATGGGTGATTCGAGATCTAGTGGAATGTTTGCTTGTTTTTTTAGACCTTGGTACTTGGCATTTTTAATGGACTGTCCAATTAAATAGTTTGTGGTGATTTATGTATAAGCATCGAGTATGGCACAAAAAACATGCGGTTTTGGCACTGTTTATACATAGGATAACATTTTTTCACATCACACTCTTTACTTTACAAGGTTTGGAAATGAAAGTGAAACCAACCTCCTGAGCGTCGGGGGCAGATGTTGGTAGATGTAGTGAGATCTGTGCCTAGTGGGGTGGTGCTTGATGCCCAGTTCATGCATTTCTGGTGGGGGGATTATATAGGAATGCATTACTGCAAAATACTGTACTCTGGACTGTAGATGTTAAAACCAACATCTGGAGCGTCGGGGGCAGATGCTGGTAGATGTAGTGAGGTCTGTGCCTGTGGGGGGTGCTTGGTGCCCAGTTCATGCATTTCTGGGAGGGGTGGAGAATTATGAAACTTTTATATCATAACATACACGATATCACGATATGTTTTATATCATAATATCACGATATCACCAGAAAACTCACCAAGCGCTCGATTGCTCAGTTCGAGATTCAAACCCACAACCCTAAAGGCTGGATCCCAAATGTTTGACCGACTGAGCTATCCCGCCAATTTATTCACAAAGTGTTGCTTTGCACAATGCACAATCCAAGTATTATCCAACTCCCAATAGATAACTATTCACAATTTTCTATACAGAGAGGCAACTCACAGTATTGAAGAAGCGATGGACGTCCTGTGATTTTGACTGTTGAGGTATATCATGAAACCCACCTAGGATTGCTATGGAGCTGATTTTGGAGAGGAACGGTTCACCTTTCTTGTCAGCCTACGAAAAGAGACAAAATAATCATTTAGCCAGGTTACTCATACTCAGACCTTGTGAAATCCAATGCTGCGCGAATTCTGTTAAAAATTATCTAAAAATGACGTCTTTATGAGTATGAATGCTTGCCGCCGCAAGCTAGTAATCCTGAATACACCTGTGCAGTGATGGCTTATAACTATCGTAATTTGTGTGTCCAATGCAGCGTTCCCTAGGTCTTATTGTGAATGTGCAAGACAATAATAATGTGCCAGTTCATAATGGCACCAAAAAATCTATATACAAACACTAGCCTCATACATTGGTTCGAATGTATGACGGGACCAATCCGACAAGATGTGGGTTCAAATCGCAAACTAGGCTTTTAGTGTGTCCTTAAGCAAGCCATAGCAGGATAAATACAAACCTCCACTCTAATATATTAATGCACATTTACGTCTTGTCGGTCGGTAGGCCTATAAATATGGGAACATAATGCCAAGTTGCCAACTAACCATATCAACCACGAGTCTACCACTGTAACTATGTGTGACCATGGACACAAATTTGGCTGCAGCTTGAGAGATTATGTGGTCCCATACAGAGAGGCAGTGTTCCAGTGGGGTGCTGTTTTCCTGGTAATATACATTTATTAGTAAATATTATGGTAAAATTACGACTTAGTAAATATTATGGTAAAGTTACTACATTAATTTTGGCATTTGTAGTTTGACTGTGAGACAATGTGAAAGACATATACACTATTCATCGCGAGGAGATGTACATCGAAACTTGCTGAAAGTTAGTTGGTGGGGAAACCGGATTACCCGGAGAAAACCACTGGGTGCGGCCAGGAAATCTTACTCGGACAATGGGAAGCCAGTAGAATTCCTGCAAAAGATACCCAGTCCCCAGCTGCTCAATTTGGCTACAGCTAGTGGCGGCAAGCATGGATAAGTTGCTTCACTTGCTTGCCCAAGAGAATTACAGAAACACAGCTAGCGAAATTGCCACACCAAAATCTTATAATGCCGAGCTCTTACAAATGATTACAAAATTTATAAATCTGTAGGCCGCACAAGAAATTGTAGGTATAGTACTGTATACCTAGATATGGTTTACCTAAAATACATTGGCTTACCCGAATGGGGATTTTGTTTCCATGCTCGTCAATGACATGGTTAAAGTTAAGATTGGTGACGATGACGCCGTACCCCTCTTTTTGAGCCCGCTGGATGTACGATAGTTGGGTGCCAGTCTTCAGGTCTTCATGAATGATCATACTGTAGGTACAAAAGTACACAGATTAATACTGCAGATAATACAGCAGTATAGCAGCAAAATTTACATGTAAATGTATCACCTAGCATTTCTCTCAGCCGAGCGATTTTGAGCCTTCTGTATTTTGAATTCTTCTCCATTTCAAAGATACCAAACAGTGTAGAAATTATCTAGGGGAACCATAATTCTCTCAGCCATAAATTCTACAGACTGGGATAAATTTTAAGCATACATGCATGCTATAATGGTAGAACGTTAGGCAAATGTGAATTACAATCATGCCGACTTACATGTTTTTTGTAATATACTTATGAATGTTAATCCGACTAGTGTTATTAAACATTACCAAACTTAGTCATATAGCATACAGAAAAGATACAAGTTAAGATAAACCATTAACTTTATCTACAACTTACCCTTTCGTGCGAGCTTTCGCGTGTCAATACGACAGCACCTTGTCAAGCACTGACGAGTGGCCGCGAGGTGACGTCAGTGATCGTATGAGTGGTCTGTATATCGCAGGGAGGGTGTATCCCGCGTCACGGTTCATGGTCAGGTTAATGACCTGTATGTGTATCGCCTCTTTCATATGTCTCGCTTGGTCGTTCACTTCACTATCTGGGTGTGTTCTGACATATTGGATGAATCAGTTTTGTTGCGATGTGGAATGTTCCTTGATCAATAGAGGATTTTGTCCTATATGTTGGTTGATTGGGACTAAACTAATAAACATACCCCAACCATATATCACCCAACACTAACCTACGCGACCACTGCCCCGACCTTGCCACACCCAAGCCCTGCATGATCACTATCAGTTTATCTGTATTGGTAAGTGCGTCTGTACTAGCATATACGAAACTTCGAGGCTCGCTATTTTTTACATCGGTCTGTGAACAGAAACAGAATACATTATGTATTGATATAATAAATTGCTTTTAATTTTGAATGTCTGAGAGAAGTAACTAAGCAGTAGGCCAAGACCTTTCTAACCCATCTACATGTCATGAAAATCATATGACTAGCGCAAGGCGGCCGTATTTTAAAGTTTGGGAACAATGTTTTAAAGGGGCACTCTAGGCAAATAGTATCTTTTGAGTGATGATAGGGATGGTATTGAAGGTCAAATTAAGCCTACATGCTATGGCAGTATCCTCAAAAGATACTATTTGCTTATAGTATACCTTTAAATAGTGTTTTAAAAAGCGGAACAAAGCTATATTGGACATAGGGATAAATGTTACAAAGAGAATGAATGGCTGTGCATTTATATATCAGACTCGGCAAAATCCCCGTTGAATGATCATAATCGAGGCGCGAACCTGCAACCGAAGCGCCTGTTGATTGACACGTACTGGCGTGCCTACTACAGTACTACACCGTCAATGTGTCCACATACATTGCCCAAAAAGTAACACCAGAAAGTGCAGATCCCTCCATCTGATATAGGCCTAAAATTATTATCTCCATATGGTACATATTATTAAAGTGTAACTGCATCGTACTAACAGGAATGTAGAGTCTGTGTAGGTTAGCCTCAGTCTCCATTAGTTGGTACACATACTCGTGGAGGAGCTGTCGAATAATGAATACACATACAGTTCAATTTTAAAACGTAACTGATTAGTTGTAGGGCAGGCATTAGCTAAATTCTTCAATTACACATGTCTACCGCTAGTATTCAATTAATTTACCCTATAAAGTCAAGCAAAGTATGACATTTGTATTTTAATAATAGCTGGATATTTATTTCATTTCGGATGTCATAGAGTGCGAGGAATAAGGGTTACAAAGTTGCGGTACAGGTGCGGTGTACCATGGATACTGGACATGTACAAACACAATCTGACAGGCCCAAAGTGACTGGTGGATGCTGATGCTCACGTGATATTGGTTCCCAGATGATTTGGTTGTCAACTAAAGAAAAGTTCCTTGCCCAAGTCCGAAGACCCAGGCTCAAACATATATCCTCTGGATCATTAGACGATTGCATAGAAGCGGAATTCCTATGCAGAGACGGAAGTGAAAATTTGGCGAAAATTTTTTTAAATGTCCTAAACTGTTTCGATGTGCATCTGTTTCAGTATAAATATTGCTACGTTGAACACTACATAAAATACTCACTTCTCCCAAGGCATCATATCTTTTCTGATTGTAGACGTCATCACCCGGTTTCACATCAAACACATACCCTTCACCGGTCTCTATGTCCACTAACTTACCATCTGCAACAGGTCAAAATGATGACACTGTAAAGTGTAAATTTATCGAAACAATACAAATACAGTACTGTCCTGCAAGATGTGGAGATTCCACTAATATTTTGCTTGCTTATTGCAAAATTTTGTAGTGAAACAGAGGTCTCTATAGTGAGTCAGCTACGTAGTTCCAATCCTTAAAAAACACCCCAATCCATGTTCGCTTACATAGCATCAAGACGATATTGAGTAGATCATTTCCTTTACAATATTCTCTTTTTGCTCTATACTACAACTGTATTGGGAAGTGCAAGATTGTGCATATTATATTCATTAATTCATTCTATGGAAAATAAAATTAGCATGTTACCTTACAACATAGTACATTGCCTGTTTTAATCATATTTTGTTTTAATCATATTTTATTTTCATATATGAAAAAGGGATTGGGTAGCCACTAGCCAGCTATACCGCTGAGTATATACCAGCTCCCGGTTCGTATTATTTCCACATTGGCATCCACCAGAAGCGAACTGAGTCTTAGAAGAACTTATGGGGAAATCAGATATTCTGTCTTCACAGTACTAATTCGCCAACTCAAATTCCCGCATATGCACAGAATTAGTCATGTGTCTCCATTTACAGATCCATGAGTGAAGTGATGTTACGGTTATGCTGCCTTGCCCAAGGACACATAGCAATTAAACATGCAACTTTTGAATTGCACTTACAGTTCTACATGCTGTCTTAGCACTGCCACTGTAGATTCGAACACAAAATCTTCATCCAGATGCCCTCCAAACTAAGTTATCAGCTCTTCTATATCCTATCGATGTGTGTTGTAACGAGTAGAATTATTTTCACAGGGAGTATAAGTGGCTATAAGTGGATATAATCATAAGAATTGATACCTTTAAATGTGTATCCAAAGCCTTCAAGTGTGTCAGGGAAGTCCGGTTCACTCACTGGCTTGAATTTTAGTGGCTCTGTAAGAATACATTTCAAGATGACGTACAAATCAAAATACTGTACAATGACTCTTAAAGAAGTTCATCAGGTTGGAATATTCATTCTGACTTTGTTATTTTTTCTCAACCAAAAATTTACTCACTTATATGTTTCAACGTGATACTCTCGTCTTCGTCCGACCAACTGACAATCATTGCTGACTGCCAGCGCCGCTCCGTTGGTTTCTGTACAATGACGTATGAAAAAAATTCATTAATTCATTACTTGGATGGCGATGGGCGGATAGCTCAGTCAGCCAGTCAGGAGAGTGTACTGAGGCTATAGACAGTGTGTTCTTACACAGGGAACACAAAAAACCCTGTTAAACGCAGAGTTAGAGAGTCGGACCCTGAACTCTGGATCCCAAATGAATGACAGTCCTAACGTTTAACTGGGTGACCTTTCCGCCTCCCCCGGTGTGCTTGGGCAATCACACTTCCAAAAATTTAGAACAGATTTAAAATCATTAATTCCGTCTTTTGAGTTAATAAAGTACGTGCTATTGCATTTACTATTGATAATAGATAAATGAGTTCAATGGGTAGTTGTTACAGCACTGGCTTCTGTCTGCGTCGTGAGCTTGAATCATACACACGAATTTTCCCAGTGCCAATTCCACCCGCATTCGAGACCGTGCGTGGCAATTGTTAACCTGGACAAACGTGAAGATATATTTATTTATTTATTTCAATAAAAATGGCGTCTTACCTCGAGGCTTTTCATACATGTCTTGGAAGAACTTGAAGACCAAATCAAAGCATGTCCAGTTTGTCATCTCGTGAACCATCGTGCCTGAAAAGCATGAAAATTGTGATTCACTATTATATTCATTAAAGGAATTGTACGGGATTTTGTCATGGCACAAGGTAATACACTATGCATTGTTTGGTTTCTAGTCTGTACG
>WNLI01111970.1:0-10473 GCA_025802215.1 Wirenia argentea
TGTCACATGTCATGTCACATGTCATGTCACATGTCATGTCACATGTCATGTCACATGTCATGTCACATGTCATGTCATATCACATGTCATGGCACATGTCATGCCCCATGCCATGTCACATGTCATGTCACATGTCATGTCATGTCATGTCATGTCACATATCATGTCACACTATGAGACACGATATGTCACACGATAGTCACACGATATGTCATGGTATACGTTATACGTAATACGTTATACATAATAATATGTTATACGCCATACGTCGTACACTAGTGGTCATAAGTTTAGAACCAGTGAAGTTTAGTATCATTGTTTCATTGTACATTTCTTGCGATAAAAATCTAACCACTATAGGTATACCAACTTTTCATATATCGATATGTTGGGTATAAAGTGCAGAAGAATTTCCAATATGAAATTTTAAAATTAAGGTCAAAGGTCAAGGTCATTGCCAAATGTACACTGAAAATATAACAATTTCCTTTCACCTGAATTATTTTTTTATCACTATGGACTATATTCATGAATAAGATGTTATAATAGATCACATACATTACTGGTTCAAAGAAAAACAAATAGTAGACAAAAAGTCTCCTTTCGAGGAAATGCTCACAAGTATTATAAAGTAATTTTTTGTTTAACTTTTGGTGAACAACTCTAGTGACCTTGACCTTTACAAGAATGACCGTCACATGCATGTACATTTATTGTATAGTCAACTTGGAACTAATGCAAGTCCGTATAATATATACATTCACTAAAACTCAAAAAGTCAAGGTCAAAATAACATCTTCCTAAAATATGATTTAAATGACTCTTTTGTTCATGCAGCCATGACCTTGAATATTGATCTTTGACAGTAAAAATTATTTGTATCACTCATGGACATAAGTGACCTCTATAGTATCTGTAGATTTAGTAAAATATATCATACCCATACAAATTTGTTTGACTAATAGTCAAATACTACATGTTCAAAGAAAATGTACTATATGACCTTGACCTTTGACCTTCATTTTATAATTTCATGTTGTAAATTCTTCAGCACTTAATATCCAACATATCGATATATGAAAAGTTGGTATATCTATAGTGGTTAGGTTTTTATCGCAAGAAATGTACAATGAAATAATGATACTAAACTTAACTGGTTCTAAACTTATGACCACTAGTGTATATTTTGGCCTACGTACAATCGTACATCAAATATATTATACATGCATATTGCATACTGGAGCAGATCAATTCAGACTGACAGACTTTCAGAGCATACAAGTAATTTTGTTGACCTTTTTTGAAGACTGCTTGTTTTTCCACAGTGCGGGTCACGTGATATCAATTGCTAAATAAATGTCTCAACAGAAGTCCAGGCCAGAAAATTCAAAGCGTGGTTCGGTGTTTCAAAATTCTGTTCCACCTCTACATTGCTGTCAAATAGTAATGTGGTTTAAGAAACCTTAAATGCGAAAAATAGGGGGCTGAACAGCTGTATACATTCAATCGCACTTTATGATATTAATAATATTTCAATATGTACTGTCGTTCATTTTTCATGTTACTAGGCTTTAAAAAATTACATTTGAGGCCTACCTGTATCGGGTCTCAAAAATTGGACTAGCAGATGGCACATATTTGGCTCGATGTTAATTTTTTCATTTGGTTTTCAATCATCTAGTAATTCTAGTCGTTTATACCTGGCTAACGTGTGGATGTTCAGCGGGGAATTGGTGCATTGGCGGAGCGGATACATTATTATACCGTTCTTGTTTTTTCAACTGCTACATTATGCAGTACGTTTTGCGCTGTACATGTACAGTAGGCTATTAGTGCAAGTTTGTGTTTACAGTAATCAAATTTGCATTAGGGAGAGGGGGGCAGTATCTCAGTAGCAAATTTGGTCTGGCATTTTTCTTGTGTATTGAGTATCCAGCGACTAGCTTTCATAGGAATTCTGTCGTGAAAGATGGAAAATCTCATGCATACATCTGATGGTTTACTAACCCCCGGGTACTCCTGTTTCCTCACACAGAAACATTCAGCCATTTTAGACATCTACATTGTACATCTGTTCATCAGGGTGGCTGCAATGTAATGCTTGTCAACTCATAATCTTGCATTATAAATGTCATCTCTCACTGTGTGTGATATAGTCAAGCAATTGACTCTAGTGATTGGATTTTGTAATAGAATTACTTCAATGTTCGATATTATGGGTGTCTTAGGATGATGGTACTCGATACAGTAGTTGGTATCAGATGTGAGATTAATTTATTTGTTCAATTGTGGTTGACTATTATAATGGTTGCAACTGAAATATTATCTTGGGTATATGTTATTGAACGCGTGTTAGAGTGGTCAGCCTTCACTTCTATTGAGTATGTTTGGGAAATCTGGGACGAATCATAGAGTGTGACGTAGTATCCACCGCATGTTACTAGCCTAAATGATATTGATTGGAATACTGTGTTCGTGTTGTGTGGGCATGCTAGCTGCAAAATGGCTGCTTTGCTTCTACCTCCTTTGGAAAGGAGAAATCTAACACTTCACATTTTTAATAGAACGAATCAAAGCTTAAAAAATATAAATCCCTTTATAACTCAATTCACCCTCAGGACGAGAAGATGTTAAAGGTAGAGGTACTTTGATCATAATCCTACATATACAACCTGCTCAAAATCGCCTCCAATGCCATCCATCCTATGTCATTCACAGTTTTACTCTTATCATCTTGATGTTCAGTAGCCTACACTTGTTTTAGGATGACATTTGAAAACAGTCATTCAATGATGTTGTCCGGTAGCGCAGAAACCATGACCAGCTTTTAGTTCTCGCCATTATACATTGAGTCATCTATGCTATTCATCATATTGTTAGTTTTATCTGTCTCTTTCTGGTTAAAGGATATTTTGACAGGGCTCGAAATTTCCCAACAGGCAATTTGCCGTGATGCCCGCTATGCCTTTCCATTCTGGCCATATGAAACATATTTATTTTACATAGTGCCCTTTTTATATGATCAAAATTGCCTTGCTGCCCTCATATGAAATTTCGAGCCTTGTTTTGATGCTCAATACACGTTCTGTTTCAGGACGAGAAAATGGCCAAGGTCTTGACCAGTAACGGTGTCACAGATACCACAAACCAGCTGTCAATCACCTCCATCCTACGTCAAACAAATGCTGTTAGTTTTACACAAAATAAATACATACTCTGATGATTTTTTAGGCATTTCTTGACTTGCTGTTGTTGCTCTGACAATAAAATCACAACTGTCTTAGGTCAGTGCAAAATACATGGCATATATGCTTGTGACCATTTTGTTACATTAGGTCGCCTGTGGACTCCAGCACGTAGTGTCTCGTACAAGCCCTCTCCACCCGGATCTATCATGTGTCACGGCAATGGCATCGGTTGTTGTCATATTTACATCAGCGGTGATTTGGTCGGCCAGGGAAGCAGTAGTCAGCCTCTGGGACGGCGTCGTGAAGGCAGAGGTGTAGAGGAGAGTAGGTCGCACACTTGTGTTCCAGGTGAGAGATGACTGACGTGGTCAATTCACGATGAGACATAGCTTATTGGCTTCTGAGTCGAAGATGGCGAGGGAGTAGTTAAGAACATCGATGAGTTCGGCAGATAGAACAACATCATCGGCATAATCTAGGTCAGTGAGAAGTGCGTTGCTGTCATCATATACCACCCCAAGAGATGTTACCGAAAGACCATCACAAAGAGCTTGTGACTATCACAAAATAATGCTCTTGATGCATATTATGCTCTCATATAATGAGTCGCTCCTTTCATTTCATCCATCTGACTGGACTGAGGGGGTGATTAAATGACCCGCGATAACCCAACAAACCGATTACCCGAGTTATCCTATTATATCGCAAATTTTCACCCGACTCGAGGTAGCCCCGGCCTAGCTTTTCGCTCATGCACATTGTAACACTTATAAGCTCTATGGTTACCACAAAAAGAACCCAAAATGGAGTTACACAAGTAAAATTATGGTGTCACAAATTGTTTTCTTCGTCCACAGAAGTATGAAGAAACTGTCGGTACTAAACCACGTACAAGTCGAGACGGTACTCTGGTACCATACACACCGTACACCAGTCCTCTACTCTACTTCAAGTCTTATAGGTACGTCATTCACAACTCGTAATGGTGGTATACTTTAGTATACTTTAGTACTACATATGCTTAGCTCTGTCGTAAGCTTATTCGTGACACACGGCAGAGTGGCAGAGTGTTCGCCCAGAGATCTTGGGGGCCCGGGTTCAAGCCTGGCTTGCGGCAAATCTTTGTGGCATTTTCACTATATTTCTGTAATTCTCTTGGGTCTCCACTAGTTCAGTGGCTAAATTGAGCAACTGGGTAGCTTTCGTAGGAATTCTACTAGCTTTTTCCCGCTGTCATGGAAGATGGAAATATTCTGCCCAGTGCCCATGTCCGGTGGTTTTTTCCGGTTTCCCCACTGTGATAACATCAAACTTTCGTTCACTTTACACATGTAATTTTTGTGTCTTGGACATAGGTTGCAGCCCAATTGGTCCCTTGAAAGAAGTCGCACTTACAAATGCCACACTACGATGTGGTCGTATTCAATTAAGGAATAAAACGCTCCGCTATTATTATTTTTTATTATTTTGTACACTTTCTTCTTTTCACAGACTATGCTCATATTTCCGAACCAAAGAAAACAAATCCCTTCTTTCCCTGACCTACTCCGACCTCATCTCATCTCGCACCATCTTCTGTTGATTTGCCCTGTTTGCTGGACACGCTGACAATTTCTTTTTGGACAATTTATTCACAGACTGTGCTCATATTTCCGAACCAAAGAGAACAAGTCCCTCCTCTCCCTGACCTCCTTCAACGTCATCTCACCATGCACCATCTTCGGCCGATTTGCCATGTTTGCCCAACACGCTATTATCGCTCCTCTGCCTTTATCAATAGTCTTGTCTCTACCTTTTACTACCTATGTATACCATTACTTCACAGATTGTGCTCGTATTTCCGTACCAAAGAGAACAAATCCCTTCTCTCGCTGACCTCCTCTAACCTCATTTCACCTCGCACAATCTTCTGTCGATTTGCCATCCAGGGAACGTGCAACCATGACGCTTGCCAATGGTTCGTGTGAATATTTAAACTGAATTATTACTGAATTATCGTTTACATATGTGAGAAATTAAACGTAAATTTTTTTTGACATTTAAAGTAATCGTTTAGCGCATTGCATATAGTGGGGCAATAGTAGACGAGATTATTCGTACCATGAATTTATGAGTTTGTTTTATGTCCTGTAGTACTTCCGTATAATGCATGTAATCGTAAAGGTATAGAATTTAGTGAAGTATGAAGCTAGTGAAAATAGAAGCGCTTTGTAGAAAACAGTTAAAACTCTGTAATCATGCAATTATTAAATGTTGAATACAAACTGCAAACTATCATGTAATATCATTACCGGCACTTACTTGGAGACATGATAGACTAGAGTATATCTGTGTATCTTACAAAGCATCACAATCACACTTTTGTCTATCCGGCGGTGAACCGACATATTGTTTTCTCATACAGAAGACATTCACAAGTATTTGCATGTTGTATTGTTGTTGCATGGAAGTCGTGGTCATGTGCATTTATATACCGCACTTTCAGAATCTGTGCATGTTGCCAGTGATGTCTTGTGCGAAAAGCTGTGGCAATGAACACTACACCATGAGACCAACAATGTTATTGTAGAATTTGATACAACTAGAGAATTATCGCTGAAATAGAAGAATTTTGACAGTTATACTGTAGGCCTATGTACAGGTAAGAATGATCGCATAGCGACAATAAATTAGTATTCGTGATACAGTAGCCTAGCTACTAGAAACAATGGCGAGAAATAAAAATGCATATGGTTACTTGTTGCATTGAAATTATGAAAAATGACTGATCTGATGAATCATGAGTATATATTTTGCAGTATTTAATAATTAAGGAATGTATTTGCGATTAACCAATACATTTATCCAAACTTGTGTTCCAGGCAACATACAAGCGAATACCAGCTCAGTGACCTAGACCTTTTGAAGGACATAACAGCGTACCACCCTGCACTGGCTGGCATAGGTGATGATGTGGTTGAACCAGCTACAATACAGTCTGCTATAAGTGAGTGACTATGTAATATAGATAGTGCAAGGAGGGTGATACTGATGATGTGATGCAACCAGCTACAACCAGCATCTGCTATAAGTGAGTGATATACCTGGTAGCTACATGGGAGGGTGAGACATAATTGCGTACCATCCTGCACTGGCTGGTGTTGGTGATGATGTCATCGAACCAGCTACTATACAGTCTGCTGTGTAATGTGGGGGTGGGGGTAACTGACCTTCAATATCTAGTCATAGCAATAGATCTAGCAATAGATTCTATGGACTTTGATGTTGGCTAGTTGTGTTAGAGATATTGTTGTAATATTCATCCTAGTTACCATTTAGGGCTTGTTTGTTAAAAAAAGTAAAAGGACACTCCGTGTACCCAGACCACGAATTTTTAATTCTGGTCTCTTCTTAACTAACTAACTAACTAGTGTAAGCTATTTGATAAGTTTTGCAAAAACTGTAATAATTAAACATATTGATGATGAGTGCTACACGTGGCAACTGAGCTACTGCAATGTAATACTCCCAATATTACTGATTTAGGCCCTGATGTAGTGACATGTTATTTTAATCATTCATAAAAAATGTTGCAGCCAAATATGTCGAGGAGCTGCGCACCCAACACCGCACCATGCAAACGGAACAATTAGCTGTGCTGCTTACAAGTTTGGTTAAGGACAAGTCTCAGCGAGGTAAATTGATTGATCGGTTGAATGATCGATTGAATAGTTACTCATTATATAAAGACTGTGGAGTGCAGACACAACACCGTACCATGCAGATGGAACAATTACCTTACAAATTCGTCTCGGCGAAGTCATTTTGTTGATTGGTAAATGCTTTATAGATCGAGGCAAATTGATTGATTGAATGGGAATCGATTTACACAAACTTGCGAAAAATAGTAATTATGGAATACAGTAATCTACAGTACATAAAATCTACATAGTTCTTTTGTATGTCAGAAATAATACATAAGCTAAGCTACACAAAAAGTTACGGCTAAACGAGTAAACGTTAGCATTGTCGGAACTTGCATAAAGTATTGTTCGGAGTCTCTTAAGCTCACAGGGTGATTATGTAAAATAATTACTGGCCCATGTACATTAAGAACTGCACACCACTGTGGTTCTCTTTTAATCTGTTCGAAGTTGTTGTAAGTATATTGTATTTCCCAGCGCGCACTGAGCATGTAGTAACTACCAAACGCAAGTGGTATCCACATCAACAACAAAAGTCTGTCACCACCAAGAAGGCAAAACTCACCGACATCAGCCCCACCAATGGCTCAAATACTACTGGTTAGTTTAATTCCATTTTTAGGGTCGTAATCCGTGTACTTTGACCACTTGTGGTCCGAAACGGCTTGCCGGGGCGTAAACTAGCTACGCTATGTACATGCCTCGATAACACACACACCACCTTAGTTTATGGGAGAGAGCCGTTTTTACACCTTATCACTCAGGCCTCATACCGGTCCAATGCGAAATCCCAGCAGCGATCCAACACTTACCAACCACCTCTCCAACCGCATAGTTCATCTGTATAGGCATGCTAGTGTCGGTACCTAAGTTAACCTGTACCAGCCGCAACCTGCACAGCACAAATCTAAAATCACTCTAGATCAGGGTTCACACTGGGTACAAAACTGTTTGTGCCAGACTGTATGCCAATCTAATTTTTGTTGTGCCAATATAAATTTTCAGGTGCCTTATAACAAAACGAGGGTGACATTATATAAAAACAACACACTGAATGAAATTGATTAATTTTTACTCTACTGTATTTGTAAAATTGTAAAATTGCATGAAAATTTAACAAATGTTGATAGTTGTGAATTTTGACACATTACTGTTGCTTTGTGCCAGCGCATGTGCCAATTCAAAAATTTTCGTGCCAATTAAGTTTTTAAAATCGCCAATGGCACGAAATGCACGTACAGCTTGATAAAATCTCGACAAATAATGACACTCTACGGCGCACGAGGGATATATGACATGTAGTGTTGGTGGCTTGTCCTTCAACTCCACGCATGTAAAGTGACCGAACGTTAGATGTTATCATGGTGGGGAAACTAGTGGAGGCAATTGGGGGCAAGTTCCTTACCCAAGAGAATTACACAAACACATGGTAAATGACATAAACGTTTGCCGCGGCCCAGGCTTGAACCAGGGACCACTCTACCACTGAGCTCCTGTCCCCCACCTGTTATGGATACTGTATAGCGGCCGTTTTGTAATAAGCAGACGATGCTAATTTTCACAAATTTTTCCTTCCAGATATCAACACAAACCCCGACCCATCCACCATCCATGATTTTGACAACATACTCAATGAAATGGACGTGCGATATTTTACCGGGGAAGACACATCTACGGTGCTAGAGATGGAGGCGGCCATTTTGGAACGTCCGAACGACACAGCTGCCTGGGTGAAGCTAGCCTACAAGAAGTGGCAGGACCCGCAGCAGTATGTATTGCTATTATAATATTTTTATTGTATTCAGTGTGTATTTCAATATTTAAAGGTGCCGTTCTAGAGATGAAATAGGCTTTGAAATAGTGCTTTACTACTAAATCCACTACCTCTAAAATTCCACTTTGGGGTCTTCTCTCAGTCTGGATGGGTTAATGCTGGTGAGGGTCTCCAAGATCATTTCAGGGCTCTTTGCATCTACGAGATGATCTTGACCCCCCCCCCCCCCCCCCAATGTATGAAAGGCAATGGGTCGCTGGATCGGCACTGGTTTTCTATAACCTAGGTGCCATAATTCAAAATGCTGTCATCTATCTTGGACAATGGACATGTAAGCTTTGTGGTTTGTCATCTGACCTTCGTAATGGTTACAATGTGCAAAGTCCTAAGACACTCTAGCACATGACCTGACCAGGGATCACCTCCTTTCCTGTCCATGGATCACCTCCTTTCCTGTCCATGGCTAACCCAAACTTCCTACCCCTCGAAAAGAACTTTCTACAAGTAGAAAAAATGATGTACTCAATATGATTGTAACAATGTACTAGTCACTATTGTACTATGGATAAATTTGCTCTGGCCAGTTACATCCAGTAGTAATGAATAAATCAAAATAAATAAATACACTAACACACAAAAGTACCATGTGCAAAATGAAACATAGCACTGGTAGAGTGGAGTCGTGTTAAATAGGTATGCTACTGTAGGTACATACCTCGGAACAAATTTTGCCTGAGAACTACATCAGTGACTTCTAATAGTGACATTTTCAATGAATACTACTTAAATTTTTACTTGAATTTAGTGACATTTTCAGTGAATACTACTTTGATTTTACTTGACTTTCAGAAACCAGGTTTTTAAGAGCGCAAGGACAACTTTAATATGATGCCGTAATTACATCTCCAAAATTTAAAGATCATTTTGACCACCGACATAAAGTGTTTCTATTTAAAACATTTTATTCCATTCTATTTTGTTAAATATTTCCATATAAAACTATTTATCAGAGGCCGCCATTATTATATTATTGCAATATTTTCGCAGCCCACCAAATGTGCGTCTTGAGCAAGCACTCGCAATTCTAGCCAGAGGACTGGAAGCGAACAAATCGAGCGGCGTTCTTTGGCAGTACTATCTACGTCTGTACGTGACACATCCAGATAGTCGACAAGATTATCGTGACATGTGTGAGACTGCATTGGCTTGTGTCCATGACTACGCACTATGGTGGATGGTAGGTCTAGTAGTAGAGCTAGTATGTAAAGTTGCAATTATAGACACGTTGACTTGGGCAAGGTTTTCTCTGTGTCTCATCCAGATAGTCGGCAAGATTATCGTGAGATGTGCGAGACTGCTTTGGCATGTGTCCATGATTACGCACTTTGGTGGATGGTAGGTCTAGTAGTAGAGATACTAGAGTAGAGTTAATATATAGTTGAAAGTATAAATCGTGTATATCCACGGGCAAGGTTTTCTATGGGACTCATCCAGATAGTCGACAAGATTATCGTGAGATGTGTCAGACGGCTTTGGCGTGTGTCCATGACTACGCACTGTGGTGGATGGTAGGTCTAGTAGTAGAGATAAGGTCTAATAATTGGGATCATTAATAAAGGCTAGAATTGATATTATAAGTGATGTGTACCGTGGGCAAAACTCGCCATCTGGACGTCGTCATCGTCGATCGTTTGAAATCAAGGTAGATTTGTTACGAATTGCCAACATTGTACTGTTATACGAGGAGGTAAACATTGTGCAGCCAGCGAACTGTGGCATCATCTAGTTCGATTAGTCCCTGAGTGCCGTTGGGGCACTTTAGAGTTGG
>WNLI01112081.1:0-10472 GCA_025802215.1 Wirenia argentea
CAATTTGTCAGACTTTAAACAAAATAGTAGTTTTGCTATAATGATTCGGTTAACTGTGGTCGTACTGTATATTTTTAGATAAAAATATAATAATGCTAAATGACTCTACTCTATATCAAGCCTTTGAAATAAAAATCAAGAATTAATTGCAAATTATGGAAACACTTGTACGAGCGCATTTGCAATACACACCCACACTGTTTCAAGTTACCCCGTCTGTTTCAAGTAACCCCGTAACACGGTATCCAGGAGTAATGGGATTATCAAATTACTATTTATTGAACAAAACGACATCAAGTTATCTTGGGAACCATAGCCGAAATTGATTTGCAATTTACCAGGCCATATTACTAAACCCTATAGCCTATATTATGAAACGTATATAACGTTATTGGCGTACGTAATGTAACAATCATGCTTTCCTCAAGAAAATGTACGCATATACCTTTGTATTATTTACTAGATTTACTGTAGATTTTTTTTGAAATACAGTATCTGTATTAACAGATTCTGCAGCAGCGTAAGACACACTACCGTACCATAGGAAATGGTATAGATCATCTTTGGTATAATTATTTTCAAAACTCTGTGTCACTCAGCTCGAACAACCTCGCCCTAACCCCGTTATCGGCAACGGGTATAGCGATTTGCAATGCAATATGCGGGTAAAATACTGAATAGGGGTAGATGTATATTAGGCTATACTATCAGAGTATAATTATACTGGTACGATATCGAGTTATACGTCGATGTATCGAGTTGGGAAAACGTGCAGTATAATGTGGGCCTCATTGTGTGTAGTGGTCAATGCCTCGACTTTTGGATGGTTCGAACCTTTCAAAAAACTTTTTTTTTCTCAAAGACTGTCCATCCATCATTTGCGATATTCCGGCACAAATCAACATGGACAGATTATGAAAGTGCAGTAGGTATATAAATGCACACATTTTTTAAACTATAAAATACACATGCTACACTATTACGACGTATTACGTCAATTAACTTGGAGTCCAAATTATACGGCATTTACGAACGCATGTTGGATATTATTATGTTACGTACGTTTGGTAACATACCTAATATATCGGTTAATCGAGTGTATCTATACAAAACGCTGGGACATTTTGTGGACACTGTCCTGTAACCCTATCTGACAGGGTCATGATGTATTAGTATTTTATGGCCCGTCTGCCGCTTTGCCGCCAACTGTAGACTGTAACAGTAGACCATTGTAGGAGCCATGTGTGTTAGGGCACGGGAGAGATATACATCAGATGGTCGGTATCGAGGGCGAGATTTTACGAAACAGTGTTCCCGCTAGGTACACCGTGGAATTACACTGTTATATCGTACACGCACCTTACGTAGCCTATATATAACAAATTGCTTCTCATCAATTCAATGTGGTCAGCGTTCCGTATTCGTGTTTTGGTTTACAATCATCACCGGGTTTACAATCGTCTCGGGGCAAGATAAGCTGGCGGTCACCAGCGATCGGCAGTACTTAGCCTAGTCTCTAGAAACTAGAAAAGTCACTAGCAGTAACTCATAAAATTAATGTTGTGTTAAAAATAACTAAATGAGAATAAGTTCAGGTTCCGGAGTCCGAAATTATCCCACTTAATAAAGTTGTTATTGAGGAAGACGAAGTGATGTGCTAAATCAGACCGTGGATAATTCATTGTCATAGAAAGATGACACCGGTGACATTGGCCGAACAGTGTATATGATATTACGGAATCATCATTCTGTAGTTCAGAGATGTGTGATTGAGCTGTACGTTGTCTTTCTTGTGTCTCTATCCATTACACTATATTATAGGAACGGCGCAGCAATAATTGCCGGAATCACGTGACAACCGGATATTCATAGTACGTACATCCAGACACACGCTGAGATGATTCCGAGATAATCAACATGATGTATATTAATTACAGAAAAGAAGTGTACATGATTCAAAACCTAATTACACCGGCCAATTATCACTGGCCCGATGCGCACCTACTTTACATGTCTGGCGAGATCCGGTTTTGCGGTAAGATAATTTTGTAGATGATTGTCCAGCTATTCTGCCCGTCAGTTCTTGACAAATCACGTACAAATTCACATCGTCTCTCACAATCTCCATGGCTCAGGACGGTGCTGGTTCAAAATAACATCGGAAATAACAACAATTATCATCGACGCTTCGACTTCCTGAAGTTGACAGTCCTGGCAATGCCACTTGTCGTGTATGGGTCGTTGGAGGGGCACAGCTTTTCAGAACGCACGCGCAATAATGTACGCGGTTATCGTCTGTTACGCTTCCGTTCTTATAAACTTTTTGTCTCCTCTCCTCCCCACAAGAAAATCATGCGCTCGAATCGAAGCACCTACTGTAGGCGACTTCGTGTATAAATAACACTGGTGTCTTTCAAACGTTTAAATTGCATTATGTAGTGATACGGATGAGTGACGAACGTAGCCTATATGCCTACTAAGGATCCAGGACTGAACCCCTGGGGGCTCCCGCCCTCGGGGCCGCCCTCGAACCAGGTGGATGGACGTGATCTTCAGAGCTGCGGAATCCATTCCATGGATGAGGCAGTGAGAAGAGCACCTGACGGCCTAAGTGGCGGTATATGGCCGCATGAGAGCCATCGGCTCTCTAAAAGGTTAATGGTGATGATTGTGGTGACGATGTAGTGTGTTGCACATAAACACCGATATTGTCATTCTTGGTTCATTATTGTAATAAAACATTAGCTTATATATTATAACGATGACGAGTTACATCTAAAACAAACGTGGAATGACGGTATATTCGGTACACTCTAACACATAATTATGCATGTAGATACCAAAAATATCACTAAATTTATATCATCGAATTCCAATCGAACTACCAGAAAAGTCTATCTATGTCGTAACATGGAGAATCAGTGTTGGTGAAAACAAAATGTCGAATGCCCTAGGCCCTCTACTTCCTGTCATAGCACATTCTCTCCATACAGTTCGGTATCTAAACCTCAGTGTTTCTGTATCTATTGAACTATCGGCCACCAGATATATGTTGCTGTAGAAAGCAACACTTGATTGACGGTTATATGATCTCGTGGGATATATTATGTATTGCATAGCGCGGAATCCCCCTTCCAACCTCCTCAAATGTCAAACCTTGAGTCGACTTCATACATGTCGGCCCAGGTAATTACATTATGTAATTTATATGCATATGGGTATACGCATTAGAAATGATATACAGTATCATGGTAGTGGTTTATGGTAGGAAATGTTTCTTTTACACACAGTCACACTCACGCATTCATACCCTACATATACTGGTCAAAAAAAGAAACGCGTCACTTTCAATATTATATATTTTATAGGTGGCGCGTTTCTTTTTTTGACCAGTATAATACCTACGTATACACCGAACTCAGTCTAGGCTCATTCTTTTCTACAATGGCCTACGCAACATTACAAATATCCCCCTGAAGATGTAGAGTCTCCCAAAAGACGCAATGGCCAACATTTTAAACAAATTTTTCTTCGATATTCACAATCATATAATATAGCTTTATCACTCGCATACGGTCAAAAACTGGAATTCGTTAGAATGTATAAACAGTATTACCATCAGTTACTAATTCCAGCAACAAAATTGTTAAATTTACGGAAGAGGGCGTCAATTCTAACTTTTCAGCACATGTGTCTTAGGACTTTGTTCATACCAAAAACAGACCGGTCTGACCCGGGCCAGCCCGGATCAAAGTGGGCCAGATGTGTCTCGAACTGGGCCGGGTCTGGGCCAGCCCGAGCCAGCCCGGACCCAATTCCCTGGTATGTCAACGGCATAATAGGTGACAACGTGTAACGGATGGCAATGTAAGAAAGATAGCATGCACATGCATACACTCAATGCTATATCCATGTATCATCTCTAGCGTTGTATAAGGATATACGCCATGCAGGCTATAATATTATGAACCATGCATGGGCTGTCATCATTCCAGTATTACACACGATTTTTCACGTGACCATATGTCCATCAATAAAGACATGTAATGTGAATTACCGATTTCGGAACCAGGATGTATAGCGTTTGTTGTCATGTACAACATTGTGGGCGATGGTGATTGTGAACCAAGACACGGAGGCGGCGCAGATGAACGATGCGTTTTACGGTGACCAAGATGACGAGGTGATTGTGAACCAAGACACGGAGGCGGCGCAGATGAACGATACGTTTTACGGTGACCAAGATGACGAGAAGCAATTTGTTAGGGGTGATGTTCAATCGATATAACAGCGTATAATTCCTCGGTGTAACGTAAACACTGGTTCATAACATCTGCCCCCGACACGGACTATATCCGATATATCTCTCCCGCGACCTAACATACAACATGTCGTACCACACATTGACAAAGCGGCAGAGTGACTCTTCAAATACCAATACGTCATGGTCAGTCGGGGCATGACGTCAGAAAGGGTTAGGGGGACAGCTTACGACGCCCCCACAAGCCATGTCCGGATGTTTTGTAGATATACTTGATTAACCTATACAAATTAGATTCATTTCTACTATAATACGCATATCATATCTGGTATCGTAGCGGATAATGCCCTATACATAATATATAAATTATACTCTATTTTTATGGTTGTTCTTGGCATGGCTATTTTGTAGTTTATACATACCCAAAATCGATGTTGTATCCGTATGTATACTAGACTATGATAAACTTCTAGCCGTACCCCGTGTATCTTGAGCTCAATTATAAACTCATGTGTCGAGCGTCCTTGGAACATAATATATACTGTATTTGCCTTGCTCGTTACCCAATGCAAGTGTTGATATTTAGAAAACAGCTGGTGATATTGAATCGCATTTATTACCAATCTTAAAGGTATACTCCAGGCAAATAGTATCTTTTGAGGGATGATAGGGATGGTATTGAAGGTCAAATCAAGCCTACATGCTAAGGCAGTATCTTTACCATACCCCTAGTATGTAGTTGGACTACCTCTGGTTAAGGATAGCATCTCCAGCTAAGATGCTCTTCTTAGCGCGAGATGCTCTCCTTAACCCGAGGTAGTCCAACTACATATCAGGGGTAGGGTTAAGATACTACCTTATAGCATGTATAGGCTTAATTTGACCTTCAATACCATCCCTATCGTCCCTCAAAAGATACTATTTGCCTGGAATGCCCCTTTAAAAAATACAAAGGTGATTGGTGTTTACTAATTATATATAGGTGTATAGTTTCTCGAGCAATATCATGATTGTTTTATACATTAGGTATATACGGTATGCCCAATGCGCCGTTTGATGGCATACCGTATAGTGTGGTATACGGGCCGGTAAATTGTCGATGGCGGTTCCCATGATAACTCGATATCGTTTTTAATTAAGATACCTTGTAGTGTCACACATCGTAGCACTACGTATATACCTAGATGTCGTCAATACTAATTCAACGACACCATCCGCGTCTCTCTACGACATCTACGGTCACCAAGTATCTAATCTCTGCTTCTTGAATTGTGTCCCATGCCGTCTTTCCTACTACTTAATATGTGAACCCATCGTGCAACCGAGTAACGGTGCTTTGATTGTACAGTTTTAGCGTGATTCACTCAGTCTTACCAGGTTGACTGTATAAACCACGCAATACTGAATGTTGCAGACGTCGTTATTGGAGGTTTCGGACTTTATACGAGAAGTTTATCACGAAGAATGTGTCAATTTATTACGAATTCCCGACGTTATCCAAAATCAATTGACAATAATATTGCAAACATGATACAAGCGGCAATATTGTTGTAGTTTCTTAACAATAAGAACAATATGTATGACTATTACATTACCTAGGGGTATACATGGTACGCCAATAATGCCGAGTTTTCAGACAAGATTTAGTAATAGTCTACAAGAAAAAAAAGAAGAATCAATACAGTAGACTACACACTCTGCTATGGTTCAAAACTTCCCAAGATAACGCGATATCGTAACATATTATTCTAGACTAGTTATACAATAGACAGCAATTTTCTGTCAGTTGATACCTATAGCTCATTGATATACAGTCTATTCCTTTACAAGAGCGTTATTGTCTTTTTATTTTGTAACCCCCGATGATTTGTAGCTAATAATAAATATACACGAGTAATTGAACAATAACGCCAAATTTAGTACACGTCTCGCGTCTGACCAGAAACAAATGTCTTGGATGTACTAATGCGAAATTGTATCATGAATATGTCCGGCAAAAACCCTAGCAATGTTCACACCCATATTATGCAAATTGTATGCGAGGTAGGCCTACATAATGTGTTAAATACGTCAAATTAAAGAGATATTGCGTTCGCAATGAAAGTACCCAAAAAGGCCATGTACCAAATTGCAAAACGGTGTACCAAGTTGAGTTGGTTCGAATTGCTATTTTCACTAGTTTAACACAATCGAAATTGTTTCACTAGGCTACCATGTAGTGTAACTAGGCTATAATAGTGTCTATGTTATGGACAAGCAAAAATAATTTCAGCGTGGGTGATAATGTCGCACAGGCCTTGTAGTACATTTTTAGTCCAACCGTCCAAATTAATGGTACATTTTGGTACAGGGCCATTTAGGGTACTACATTTAAAACGCTATCTCCGCCATCTTTCAACGTACACTAAGTCTTGTATTTCAAATATTTCTGCAAAGAGGAGATGTGTACCTTTAATACGCTTATTTGCATAATGTGGGCGTGAACTTCGTTCCGGTTTTTGCCGGACACCCCGTATATTATTCCCAAGTCACACGAAGGGCAATTTTATATTTTTCTATCATCTATACCGCCTATAAGTAGCCAGTGCAGTGGGACAACGGTTTACCAAAAACCATTACTATCAAGTACGCATATTGATATGGGAATACTGTTGGTGGCCAAAATAAAATCGCTTCCCAATCGATGATTATACTGAGGTTATCAAATGCCAAACGCACATATTTATATTTTTTATTTTTTTATCACTTTGTAAAATTGATGACGAGAAATATATTGGCCGAGGGCTAAATAATATCACCTGAGCGCGAAGATAACATAATATGTTTCGCCACGAGGCCAGATATAATTATTTAGAGATATCAATTTTTCTAAGGGATATAGAGGTTATCACTTTGTAAAATTGACATCGAGAAATATATCTGCTGAGGGCTAAATAATATCACATGTGTGCGAAGCGCGAAGTGTGGTATTTGTTTAGCCACGAGGCCATATCTCGAGATATCAATTTTACAACGCGAAAACCGGTATATCACGTTCAATTTATATGCGCCGTTTGCATTCATTTCGCCCATTTCGACACTAACATCATTTAGAAATTTCGTCAAATAGCTATAATATATAGCAACGATACATATCTTGGTGACGTCGTTCACAGGTTTCGTCAAAACTTTTGGCTTTTAAACATATTTAGTCTATGCTATTTTCTTTTACTTTGTGTACCTACAGTGACGTTTTTCACAAACGTTTTCCGTAATATTTTGCCATAGCCATTGACCCACATCCTACGAAATCCTACTATTCATGTTACCATTGGCTTGTTACAGGATTAGCTATTTCAATATCTGACACGCTATCCAACCGACTGAGGCGCAGTTGTGTATCGTCGGCCGAGGAAGATACTGTATATCTTATTTATCGGAAGAAATAAGTGATATGGACGGGCAGTAAAGTTAGTTTGACAAAACTAATCGATCGGTGCTGTGTCGTGTTTCGATCATATTCCGTGCTCCCCGCAGACTTGGAGGGGATAGGTCTAAAATACAGGTGGATTAGTGTAAATAGCTTAACAACCAACTTGGTGTTTGTTAATCAAACAGCCAATTCTACGGACTTGCTACTCACGGACCAATTTACAAGCGATAGATTGTCATTGAACTATACAGTACGTACACTGTAAAACTTTACCGTAAAAATACAGTAGAGTACTGGCATTTTTTGTTGCCAGTACTCTACCGTTTATTTACGGTAATAATATTACGATAAATACTGTAAATTAACAGTAGAGTACTGGCAACAAATTTAAAAACGCCAGTACTATACCGTGATTTTAATATTACCATTAAATCACGGTATAGTACTGGCGTTTTTAAATTTGTTTCCAGTACTCTCCTGTTAATTTCCGTAATATTATTGCCGTAAATAAACGGTAGAGTACTGACAACAAAAAACGCCAGTACTTAAGTATTTTTAATGTAAAGTTTTACAGTGTACGATTGGTGGTATATACATGTATCACCAGAAAAAGGTTGCACCCTTGAGACCAATCGAGCGTACGATTGATGTTATGTATGTAGTAATCACCAGCAAAAGAGCAAAAGAGCCGTAGACAATGAGGCTATCATTCATGATGTTATGTATCACTAACTGCAGGCTGCACTCGGATATATGGGAGTAGACGATGAGGCTCAGGCTATCATTGGTGTTATGTACAGGGTATCCCATACGCAATGAACTCATTATAAACCGTTATAAAATTATAACTAGGATCCCAATTTCAATAAATTTTATATTTTCGGAAAGAAGACATATGCATTTTTTATTGCCTGTAATTATATCTAAAAATTCGTATTTCTAAAGATCTTACAGCAATTTAAAAAAATGCATTCGGATTTTTGCCGATTTGAAAATCTAGTCTGTGACGATGCTCGGTCACTCATCGGATCTGTTCCCACCAGACTATTTGTCTGGGGTCACATCAAGGATCAGGTGCAACCATAACACAATAATTCCCAAACTATTGAACAGCTCTAATAATAAAGCCAATACCCTCCAAGAAATGACGAACTTTGAGATACCCTACACATTTTGCACTCTGCTTATTATCTGTTAATTTGCAAACACGAATTTACAACGTCAATCTCTGAAATGGGGAAAATTTGTTCTCTATTTTCAACTGCAAGTTACAGCCTTAATACTACATCGATCGAAATAATTTTTGATATGTAAAAAACTTACACCCATCTTCTTTCCGAATATGTAAAATACAGTAAAATCGGCCTACTGATTATAATTTTCTAAAGGTTTATAATGAGTTCATTACTTATGGGACACACTGTATTTACGCCACTTGAGACGAACAGGTGAGTTGATGAGGAAACCAAGAGAAAGATGGCCAGTCGCCGGACAGATCTGCCAATCAAGGGGTGGGGTCGCTCAGTGGTAGAGTGCTCAACTTGAGATCGTGGAGTCCCGCATTCAAGCCTGTGTAACAGCAAATCTTGGTATGGTATTTTCCTGTGTTACTGCAAGGAACTGACCTGCTTGTCTTCAGTGGCTAAATTGAGCATCTAGGGACTGGGTAATTTTCGTAGGAATGCTCATGGCTTCTTCCTGCTGTCTGCGAGTCAGGGAAGATGGAAACATCATACCCACTTTTGGTGGTTGCTCCACTGTGATAGCATCTAACCTTCAGAGTGGCCGTATTCTATTAACTCATTGACTGCCAGCATCCCCATATCCCATTATGATTTTGACGTATCAACACGTCTTTGGCAATCAAAGAGTTAAGGAATAAAACGCTCTGCTATTATTATAAGATGATCAATCCGCGGTTTATACTGTATGTCGCTCCAGCATCATGACATATCATGGGCCAGGATCGACCTTAGAGCGACTCGGGATTCTTTTGTAGCGACAAACTATTACACTAGTTATACAACAAGAATTTTTTGCCCAGGCTTTGACACTAGAGTGATGCTGGTGGACAAAGCGTATTCACGCTGGACCTCGTCTTGAGTGACAAAACGGTGCCAAATTGAAATATATGTGCCATAATATTATTTTGAAAAACGACCAAAAATATTGGCGTTTATTCGATCATGGCACTCCAAAATTAGCACTAAATTATAAATACTAATTTTATGAGCTGAAGTTGATAATAAGCAGGCAGCATAAACTAAAGCTAAGATCTAGGACATGCGACGTACCCTGGTGCCGCATCATATGTGTCTTGAGTTGACTGCTGGTTCTCGCGTAGTAGTCACATGATTGGCACTTGAAGGGGCGGATATCTGTGTGGGGGGATATTCTCTGGTTAGTAGGGGGCCGGGGGAGTGGGTTAGTAGGAACGGGGGTTAGAGGTCATGCTGGGATGGACCGTTCATTAGAGAGAATATCTAACCTATAATACGAGATCTAGGACATGCCACGCACCCTTGAATGGGCAGATATCTGTGTGGGGAGATAGTGAGTGTTAGTAGGCCGGGGGGAGGGGTTAGTAGGTTGTGCAGGTAGAGGGGGTGGGGTGTTAGAGGTCATGCGAGACGGGGGGTCATACATATGTGTCTTGAGCTGGCTGCTGGTCCTCGCGTTGTAGTCACATGATGGACACTTGATGGGGCAGATATCTGTGTGGGGAGATATTCTGGGGTTAGTAGGGGACTAGGGGGGGGGGGGGGGGTTGGTGGGGGGCCCACAGGCGGGGGGGAGGGT
>WNLI01112192.1:0-16716 GCA_025802215.1 Wirenia argentea
CTGAGAGTGTAATGCTATTTTTAAAGAACTTTCCAATTTTCCATTTTTTGTCATTGGAGGGTAGATGTCCTACCTTACAGGAGTCACATGCATGTTATAAACATGTGCTTGATGCTATGCTATGATTAAAGTTTGGTCAGTAGTTTAGTAGTTTCACTTACAGTGGTAATGCTTGTCTTTTGGCCATGAATCGCGCCCCTGATGCTGTACTAGTAACTATTAAAAGAAAGTTCTACATAGAGTTTATCTGATCCATCTTAACACTTAACACAGTATTGTAGTTTCACTTACAGTGGTAATGCTTGTCTTTTGGCCATGAATTGCGCCCCTGAGGCTGATCATTTCTACTGTACGTGTAGCGATTAAAAGAAAATTCTACATAGCGTTTATCTGATCTGATGCATCTTAATAAAGTATTGTAGTTTTACTTACAGTGGTAATGCTTGTCTTTTGGTCATGGATTGCTCCCTTGAGACTGATAGTTTCTGCTGTAGGTAGGGCCGCCGGTCGCGAGTTCTGCCATCCTAGCATGCAGTGCTAAAAAATAAATGTATGTGTTTATATACCACACTTTAAGCATCTGTCCATGTGGCCATGCAGGAATATCGAAAGATGGATGGAAAACCCAGGAAAAAATCCCTGTTTTGTAGGGTTCGATCCCGCGACCTCTCGTACATAAAGTGGATCACTATGAGGCCCCTTGCTGTACAACAAAATTATTTCAAGAATTATTACTGTTATACTGTATAGAAACGGTGTCAAAATAGGAAGCTAAAGTGTGAAAAAGCAATTATTTGAAGGTACAGTAGATAGTACATTCGAGCATTGATTGGTAGAATAATCAGGCTATACCACGCTTAAATTTCAATCGGATGCAGATATACACAAGGTTAACAAATGTTCCTCTACCCAGCGGTTTCGCTTTACGCCAAACTACGGTAACACCAACACAAAATTAGTAGCACGACTGGTACTAATGGTATGGGAGGCAATTATTGTGACATGACAGGTTGAAGCTCAGAGTTTCCATCTCTTGGAAAAAGTTAGGGAACACCCCATTTTTATCAATATTTTACGCATAATAATGGGCATATTTCATAAAATACAGTATAAATTGTATAATAGATATTTATACAAATCCAACTGTATGTATTTATTTAAGGATATAGCTATATAATCGTGTGCTCATGCTGTAGTGGTTAGCACGCCGGTGCCTGTCAATCGACGGGCACTTCGGCTGCGGGTTCGGGCCTAGGCTACGACCATTCGTCGGATTTTTCATGGCCAGATTCTGAAAGTGCAGTATATAAATGCACACATACTTTTTTTCTTTATTTATAATCATACGAAAAAGAAATTTCAGTTAATTTCCTTAATAATGTTTACACGCGAATTCCTTTTCCTCACATTTTTTGCTAAATTAATGGCCCGGAAATGTTTCATCGGTTCACCAAAAGTAAGGATTGAAATCGTAGGTCTAGTGTTTTTAAGTCACTAAAGTTATGTTCTTACAAAAAATCAAAAAAATGTCAGTATCTCGAGTGGTAAAATATCACAATTTTTACTGATTTTACCCTCCTTTGCATGGTGACGATTTGCAATCTTAAGCTTACTGACAGTACACACTCACCAGTAATTTTTTTTTTATGTTTTATTTGTTTATTGACGTTTACTTACAGCCTATATGGCTAGTTCTAGATACTGATGAATAAAGGTATTTTTAAACAGATTTCCAATTACAAATAATAAAACATTACTACAAAGCAGGGTAAACTATTCATCAAATTAAACATACTTGGGATTTATTTTATTAACCCCCTGCACAGGCGGAAAATCCACCATAGCATATTTCCAGACTGCTTACTTTCAAGGGGAATAACTCATCCCACCAATAATTCATACGTAATGTATTCCACTATGTATGCTGCACAATTCACCAATATATTGTAAAACTGTATATTGCGTGTATAAAAGTTATGACATCATATTGTCAAAATGGCAGTGGGGAGGAGGTTGATGCAACTTTTAAAGCAAACTGTGACAACAGTTGTTACGAAAATTGTGGTGTCTATTTCTTACAAAAATCATGACACGATATTCAGCCATTAGCCTATGTCAAGTCAGTAAATAAGACAGGGTAGCCTTCACGACATAAGTGTGCATTCTCTTAGAAAGACCTATTAGAAGGTTCTGCGAAGTGGGGCATGCACCATTGTGCGCGCATGAATGGTGAAATTTATGGTACTGCACACGAATATCTGATAAAAATAATTGCATTACCAATTGATGCTGCAGCGAACGTTACTCGTCAACTTGGGGGGCTTTTTGTATTAATATGAAAGCTATTTTTTGTCGCTTTGCGATGAGATTTTGCAGTATCAATAACCCATCATCATTCATCAAACCATGAATGTCCTTTTGAAAACTACAAAATAAATACATGCGTGCTTTGCCTATATCATATTACTTTTTAAATTTTTTACTTACATCTCTTAGTGAAACTGCGTCAGTGGCATCGAAGCTGCGGCGTCGATGTGGTTTGATGACGTGGGGAGACGTCATGGCTGATCGGGGGATGCTTACTCTGTTAGTGACGGTAAAATGTAGTGCATTCATTAGAGTTGGAGTAAAAAATGTTGTTTACGCTACCTAAAAGTTTTTTGGCCTAACACCATTAAAGGAGGCCACATGTCCAAAAATCCATTTTGTTGGTGCTATTTACAAGTAAATGCGTAAATGTTCTAGTAGACTTACAGTATACTACCTTCATGGTATAAGAGATAATCTACATGACAGCAAGCCACTATATCGAAAATTTATAATTCCGGCAAATTACATCGATCTTGGTTCTATAAAACACCGCGTATCTATACAGTTTCGATACGTATGTCGCCCATTCAAACTGAATTGATTTAAAATTAACAGTTCGCACAATTCCATGTGTTGATTATTGACTGCTAGCGCGATGTCATTGGTTGCTTATTGATCGCTAGCTTATGTACGCGACATATCGTTATCGTATAGATGCGCGATGTTATTCAGTGTCAGATTTATAGAACCGAAAGCGATGTAATTTACCGGATTATAAATTTTTGAGTGGCAATATAGTGTCGTGTAGATTATCTCTGTGTAGATTATCTCTTATTTCATGAGGGTAGTATACTGTAAGACTACTAGAACATTTATACATTTACTAGTACATAGATACTACAAACAATATGGATTTTTAGACATTCTGCCTCCTTTAACAAATGTGAATTTGTACAGAAGGACAGAAATGACTGAAATATCTGATATCATAAAAGCAAAAGGTGGCAATGGATAGGTCATACACTTAGGATGGACAGTACAAACGATTGTCAGGTTGTCTTGAAATGGACATTAGTGGAAAAGCGAAACGTTGGAAGACCCAAAGATACACGGCGACATATGACTGAGAAAGAGAGGCGTGCCTTTGGCTGGAACACCTGGGGCGAGGCAGCACAGAAGGCGGCGGACAGGACGGGATGGCGGATATTTGTGCATGCCCTATGCGACACGTGGCGCCCAAGGAATCCGTAAGCCGTAAGTAAGTCATGCCATGAAGGTATGTGACTATGTGTTTAGTAAATAGGCTTATTTTGCTATGATGGTTGAGGCCTATCTACATGCAAACTATACTATGAAAGTACAGTAACACTTTAATAATGTTATATATAAAAACAATCTTTGTTGTCAATCAAACCCATATACATCCACATTTGTTTACATCACAAAAATGATTTCCTATAATCAGTCGAACACTTAAAAAAAAAAAAAGAATACTAGGCTAAATAATGTATTGCATTGCATTGTAACTGATAAATAAAAATCACACATATGCAAGCTTAAATTTGTTTAATTTTCATTTGAGAAAATTATCTAAATTTTATCAATTTCGCTTTGATTTTCATGATATTGTCCATTTATGGTTTGATATTTGATACACAGGTAGTAAGAAGTTAAGAACCAAACGATGTCTAAATAAAATACAAAGTAACATAATCTTATCAGACAGTTACAGTATAGTAGAAATTTACAGTCTAGAATCTTGAGGTAAAATAATTATTATGCCTTTGACTAACAATTTTTTGTAACGGAACAAATTTAACACAAAACTCACAAGTAAACATAACATACAATAACACACTTATATGGAATACTGTTTAACATACAAATTGTACAAATAAATCAAAACATTTTGGTTCGCATTCTAAGTTTTCATTTAATAATTTTTGATAAAATCTAATATTGTTTTTGCAGTATTTTTCGTAGAAAAGGTGTGTTGTTCATATTCTTGTCAAAAACTGATTTTTTTTCCAAATGAAAGGAATTTATCAGCCAATTTGTTGGTTTTCTTTAAATTTAAATGAGATACAAGTGAAATATTCACTTGATATATTTAATACAGCATTAACTTAATTTAATTCCACAAAACTAGATTAATTTTACTGCACAATTCAGACTTTTTTGGAAAAATTTGTTTTACAAACGAAAATGAAATATTCACAATGTCAAATTTTGATGAAATTTGTACAGATGATGAAATGATGATTTTGAAATGTGATTTTGATTGATAATTATATTGATATCGAAAGTCTCAAAACCCAAATCCACGTATATTTTCATTTGTCACGAAACGAAACGAGATTTATTTAGTCAATTCTAGAAATTTTATTATATTACCGCTCAATCTATTGTCATAAAAAGTTTGTGATCTTAAAACTTATGTCTCCATTTACAACCCGAATACCAGGGTTTATCCCTTAGAAATGGTATCAAATAACACTTCACAATGTTTGATGTGCATAAACTTTTGAGAGAAGCAAAATACTGTAGCACAAAGATTTGATAATGAAAACAATTGAGATACGTGATTTTGGGTTTTGATATATACTGGTCAAAAAAAGAAACGCGCCACTTTAAATATTATATTTTTTTAGTTGGCGCGTTTCTTTTTTTGACCAGTATACAACTACAATAAGCCACAGTGGCTGGATTAGACACTAGGGCTTTAGGCAAGCGTGACTAGCATAGCACAACATTACACAGTAAATTGCAAATGCACAGCATTTTTTTCTGGCAAATTCGTGGTTCGATGGGTCAATTTTGGCATATTGTGATTAAAATGAAATTTAAACATAATTCGCTATAAGCATGTTGTTGTTCTTTTCTACTGTAATAATTCTTTTTAGACGTCATAACTTTTAGTAAATAGATGATATAAAATGGCTGAGTAATTAATACCCAGAAACTAAAAAGCATATCAATTTTATTCATTTAAATGTGAAAAGTTATAGAATTTTCCATCTGAAAATAATAAACATACAGTGTGCTAAGAAAGAAACATGGCTATTGTAACAACGTTGGATGTGTCTAATTAGTTTAACTGTCTAAACGTTTCTTTTTTTGGCCAGTAGCCCAATACCATATATAATTCTTCAATCATAGCAACAAAAACCACGATTTCTGCACCCATATATCACAAATACGAAACAACATCTGAACATTCAACAGTGTATCAAACGGTCGTTACGGACAACAACGGGTTATACGTTTTCCCCGTACATATCCGACTACCATGTGCCAACATCTCTTGTACAGTCACAAAATTGTCCAACACTTTTTTCCCTTTTTGCCGAAGCATCTTTTTATGACTAAGTTCGAGAATATTGAGGTTTTTGTCCTGGGAAACACTACTACTATCCTCTTTTACGGGTTCCATTTTTTGCCGTTGCAAAATTTCCTTTCGTTTTCTATGTTCTTTATTTTTCTCTACGTGTCGTTTACGATCGTCTTTCGACCAGTAACGACCGACTTTTAATTCACTCATTGCGTCATCGTCTGTCGTTAAACCGCACCGTTCTTCGTTGATTTTCTTTCCGCGCTCTTTTAAGAGTTTGTTTCTAACCGGACGACGAGTGATATAACGTGATCCGTCAGGTCGTCGTTTTACCACCCATTCCATGACTGGCGTTGAGGTTTCACTTTCGGGCGTTTGCGGGACGCTACTAACGCGCGGCGGAGGAGTATTATTGTTGTTGTTTGGTTGAGGAGGGGTTTTGGTGCGAGATAAATCCGGATATATAACCCGCTTTTTGCCCTTGTACGTCAGCTGTTGTTGGAACAGTTTTTGCTGAATCGCTATCGTGTGTTGCAAGTTCGCTTCGTTGGTGTACATAACGTCAGCGTAACGCGCGTATAAATCCTGAAGAGATTCATTGAGGTTTTGTAATCGGTTAATATTACTGTCCATATCTTCGGGGCAATGTCCAAGCGATATCAACGATTGACTCAAATCAATTTGTTCGTAATCGTCATCATTCGTATCGCTTTTATCCGTGACAAGCGTAGTTTTAATCGCGGTTACGGTTTGCGTTTGTTTTTCGGTATCGCTGTACGAGTCCACCATAGCGGGGACGCGTAAATACACCGGTTGGGTTTCATAATTTGAGTTACTTACGATATTATCGTACACCGGTGCGTTATCGTACGGTTGACTGAGTTCTAATGTAAGCGGCGTGCTCCGACAGCTTTCGCCGGTGTTGTACGCGCTCGTCGGTGGTGTCGTTGATCCACCGCCGTCACGCTCTTGCGATAACCGCGTAACTGAATTATGAGGTAAGGTTGACATTCGCGAACTTGGCGGGGATGGTTTAAGATCCACGCTGTGACAAGGAGATAGCTCTGGTGTTTCAGTGCCTGTGTGTTTCATATACTCCATGCGGGTTCCCATGCGAGGGACGATCCTCGGGCTACGAAACGGATCACCCGTTTTTATTTCATCGTCATTGTGATCGCGTAAATGCGCCTGTACAATCTTCTGACATTCTAGTTGGATTTTCTCCATTTCTTTATTCAACAATGCGAGTTCGTGATCGATGTCAGAATCAGTCTTCTGCGTCGATTCGTTTACGGTTTCTTTAATACAACGATTTTGTAGGACTTTCGCGAAATTATCACATTCTTCGTTAGAGATTTCGTTCGCCGTGTCGCGTTCGATTTCTGGGACATCATTGGAGGTGAAACTGTCGTTGCTGCAGTGATGTGTGTCGCCGGAGTGGAGTTTACGGCCGCGGCGGTATGTGGCGTTGGTCGTAGGACTCGACGAGGAATCCTCCTGTGAATTAAAAATGACAAGGTTAGTTGTTTTTTAATTGAATGAGTAAACGTTAACATTTGCTTGTGATGCCCTAGGGTCACATTTTAATGCCATCATTATTCATTAGTTTATAAGACACCGATATCATGGCAGACAGCGGTTGGAAGCTCATTTGATATGTACGTAATCAGAGAGTCATGGGTTCGAGCCACATCAATATCATGACATATAAGCTAGCCTTAGCTAGGCTGTATGTCCTTGGACAAGGCAGTATAACCATAAATTCCGTCAATACAGTTGTAAATGAGTACTGATGTCTGGGTGTTTCGTGCCATCGTAGGAATTTGAATTGTGGTGGAACTACTGCCTTTGGAACAAATTTATATGACATTTACCACTTTTCTTTTTTAGTTGAGTAATTTATCAGTCACATTACGGGATAGCTCAGTCGGTTAAACGACTTCCACCCATCCAGAGTCGTGGTTCGAATCTCGGACTGCGATCGGGCATTTAACGGGGGTTTTCCAGTGTTCCTATGGGTAAGAACAGAATGTCTGTAGCCTCAGTTTACCAAGTGTGTCCCAAAACCCATCCGTAAACAAATGGCAATCACTTGAATCATGCAATCCACACTTGAAATTGTCTAATCGGTAGAATGTTATATGTTTACATCTGATTGTATTGACTTCAACTCAATTTCTGTATTTTCTGTAAACTTCACGACAAGTAAAGTTGTGGGCTCACGGCGTAATGGTTAGAACGTCTGCCTTTCAATTGAGAGGCGTGGGTTCGAGGCTGTTACTACGATTTTCCCGGGCTTTCCACCCGTTTTTCAGACTCATGTGCATGGCAACATGGACAGATGTGAAAGTACTGTATTGTGTATACGAAATGCAGATATTTTATTTAGTCACAAACCTGTTCAGAGCTTTCGTCGTTCTTCGTGCTTTCATCCGTACGTCCGACGCCGCTGTCCTTTTCGTGTTTGTGAGAGGTCGTGGTCGTGCCGGTGTCTGTGGTCGCTTCTTCTTCGTCTATTCTTCCCTGATGGAAAGAATAATTGGGTCAGTTATAGTAGTAACTGTGTTGTTCTAGTGATTTTTTGACTTTGTTGACTCCAATGGTCTGCTAGTATTTTGTCTCTGATGTCTGCGGTCGCTTGTTCCACCTCTATTCTGCCCTGGGAGTAAAGGATTTGGGTCAGTTATTGTGAAAACTGTCTTCTAGCTTTTGTAAAGAATCCCTGGAAAGAATCCCTGGAAAGAATCCCTGTTTTTTTGCAGGGTTTGATTGAGCCACGTCTCGTGCGAAAACTGTATGGTGAACTACTGCGTGTTCACAAAAGTACAACAAAGAAGGATACGGCTCGCTTGGCACTGTGTCAGACACGATGATCAACTCACCATGTCCTGTGGCAGTCATTGACATGTTAATTGCGGAAAACAAAGAATGACATAAATTATGTTGACAACCTGTTGCAAGATGCAGGACTGGGCAATACAAGCTCCTGAAAGACGACCTAGGTGATTTTCTTTATCTGACAAGAAGATTTTATTTACATTCAAACCTAGTAACTTACCAAACATAGGGTCATAATAGAATCCATGAATAGTATGCTTCTTATAATTAGTTTAATTTCACAGCAATATCACAAAATTAAAATATAAATTCTCCATACAGTATCTTAAATTCTAAATACTGTATCTGATTGCATTTCCAGTAAATCCACCCTTTATAAGCCTTTTAAAATGTAGGCAGATTATACACCTGTGACCTGATCATTATAATACACTACACTGTACACTGTACATACACAACTAAAAAATTACTCAAAAATGACATCTTGCTACACACTGCAAAAATTTCAAATGACAATGAAAGGAAAAACTTCATAAGTACTGAAATTGTGGCACAAACTGCTCAATGAAACCCATATAATTATAAAATTATTAATATAGAAAATAATCATGTAAACTGATAATCGATATATATGCCTACAATTTATGATATTTTAAGTGAAACATATTAAGACCTACCGTACATTAATTCTAAATTCAAAATTAAACATAAACCTCAAAATCACTATCACGTAGCCTTATACTAATACTGTATAGTCGACCATTCAAATGTCAATAAATGTGCGTGCAGTGTATTTACCACAAATTCACGTTTGTTGCCATGCATGTGCAAATGTTTAAAATGCAGGCCTACAAACCCAGAAAAAATCTCTGTTTTTGCAGGCTTCAAACCCATGACCTCTGGGATCATGGAATGAGAAGCGAGCACTGTAACCACTACACCATTACACTACTGGCCTAAACGTTGTATTGGTAAAATATTTGTATGCTAAACAAACAGCAAATAAAAATCATAGAATTATAGTAAAACATAATATTACAAGGAAGAAAATCAGTAGCACAGTACCCTAGCCTACTGCCATAACTCAGCTATTGACAACCAGCCCATCCTAAACCTCCCAAATTACACCAAGTCTCAGATTACCCAGAATGCACCAGTGATCCATCATTTCTCGACAGTTGCACCAGCCATTATGTAACTCATGCATTTCCTATAATCAATGAGGTTTTCACTCATTATTAAAACATATTTGCAGTTTTTTTGTGCATAATGGAGTGAACGGATGTGGGATGTGTATAATGAACATTTAGTCATTTTATGCAAACATTTTTTATAAATGTTAATTTGTTTGATGTGAACAAGAATAAACAAATTATTAAGAAATTAGATAGGGCATACCTAACAAAAAATGTAATTAATCTTTAAAAAAAAGCCATCACTGCACAGTCGATTATTTAACTTCTTGCGGTATAATAATTATCACTGTATCACTTTTACTTGCAGTGGTGAACTAACATCGTTGTCGCATAGACCAAATGATCTGCCTCTAATCGGTTGCAAGCGGATAATATCCAGTTCGAGTCAGACTGAAACTGGGGAATAACTGGGAACAACTGGGGTTTTTTGAAGCCACATAGCGGATGTGGTTTCAACTGGTTTATACCCAGGTTATGCCCCGCACCGGTTATGCTCAATCGGACAATGGCGAAAATTATATGTGAATTTTAAATTCTCATTTAAATTAATGCTAGTCATTAAAGCTAGGCGTTGAAGTTGGATGGGTCACATTCTGAGATCTGAAAGTTCAACTGTCGCATCATAATGACTTGGAAACCAGCAGGGAAGAGATCAGTGGGGCGTATGGTAGAGAAGGAGCGGGACGCGTTCGGATGGCGGACCTGGGCGGAGGCGACACAGAGGGCGGCGAACCGAGCAGACTGGCGGGTGACGGGTCCTTGTACATGCCCTATGTAACACATGTGGCGCTCACGGCTCAAGGACTCCGTAAGCCGTAAGTATTTAATACAGTTTGTACACACAAAAATAAAGTATCTAAATAATTTAACTTACCATGAAATTCCCAGAGTTTTTCTACTATCCTACTTACACTAACTGCCAGTACTTAAGGAGTGCGATCAATCGATAATGGAAAAAATCTAAACTATCTTTTACATCGACAACTATTAAAATCACATCAAAGGATATCAAATTGGGAGCAAATTTAACGATATCTGAGGTCATATCACTACTAGCACACAAAAGTACATTGCTCAGTTAACACGTTTTTGAGTGGCTAATGATTTCAATTCTATAGTAACTGTGGTATCGTTACACAGATTCCATGTTAAAAGTAATGTACCATTTAACACCTTGTATCGGGATATTCCTTTGCATCAAAATATTCCAATTGACATTTAAATCTCAAATACAATGTACAACACTCTATGATAACGTTTTATCAATGGAGAAAATCTTTACTTTTATAAATCTTGATGAAATTGACGAAAATTTGATTTGAAAGTTATATACTCTTTATTTTAGAGTGTACAGTAAAAACGACATTTATTTTAGAGGTTTTTTTTCTTTTAGACGGTACTATAAAAAAGATTACCTACAGTAGAACATTAATTTTTATCATTATCAGAAAATCATTTCTAAAAATTATCTTAGTCATATCACTACTAAGGTTGTAAGGTTACAATTTGATCAAACGCTACTACCTACCATACATTGTAGACACTGTATTGTACACTGTAGAGTAGACTAACTTTATCAAATTTGCATTTCGACCTTACACAAAGAAAGCGACACCTTACAGAAATCCCACCGACACTAGTCTATACATGTATGAACTTTGATGTGCGTCTGACTAAAATATACATGTTGTAGTGCACAGACATCTTACAACTTGTTAAAGGGAATAGAACGTCAAAAACTCTCAATATTTGATGGTTTCTACTTTCTACTAGTAAAATGCTTGAGGGTTCAAAAGCCGTCGCTATACTTGCGAAGTGAAGTGAATTGATTTGGGTCAGTTTCAAAGCGGTTCGATCCGAATAACCAAATTGCACCTGCACCGTTACTACATCTACCAGTCTAAGCTGGGAGAAAGTGGGGCAGATCTATTGAGCGACTGTCGGGTTCTTGTGCTGCATGGGACGTAACTCGTCAAAACCCCCAAAATCATGATTAAACCGATCCAAATTGATTCGTTTCTATCAACATTGCAACGTTGCTACACAAGCGAAATTAAGTGAAGCGTAGAGGAGTGAAGTGGTTTACTTTCTACCTGCTCCTGGAGGTGTGTGAAAAGTGAACCGGTATCTTCTGGTACATAGGCTACCTGGAGAAAGTTGATTAGGTGTAGCTCGAACTGGGACTTACTGGGACTTTTCCAGTATGTGTCGGAACATACCAGTTTGATCAGTGTAGCAACGTTATTATATTCATTTAATAGTAGAAACCATAAAAAGAAGGATTTTATGACGTTCTGTGCCCTTTAACTCCAAACTAGCCACCTAATACCGTTGACGCATCAAAAGCCGATCTACCACTATCCAGATAATATCCGAATAGCAACAGAAATAATTCACTTCGAGACAGACTGAAACTGGTGCGAAACTGGTGCGAACTGGAGTGAAGTGGATTATTTCTGCATAGAAACAAACCACCTACCAGAGGTGGTTTCAGCGCACCGATTCACTTCAGTTCAGTTCTAAAATGGCAGTCTGTCAACGATACTTTTATCGATCCACCTCTATCCGTTTTATTTCGTCACGTGATGCGCCGATTAGGGAGTATCACGTGATAATTTTAACAGCATGGCGGATTTTTTGTCCGCACTGTCATATTTTGAAAGTAGAGTAGTTTATTGATGTGTCAACGGTACACAAGTGAAGTGAAGGGAATCATTTTCAGTCACTTGTGAGCGTAGATCTGTCAACGACGCACAACTGATCTGAGGTGAGGTGAATCATTTTGATTCACTTGCGAGAATTGCTGTGTCAACGATATTAGTTAGTAAGCTGTAAGTAAGTAAGGTGACATTTAATAAGACAATTAAATGGATCGGATGTGCACTGGTTTTATCGGGGTCTTTTGGCGGACTTATGTCCCATGCAGAATAAGGTCACGAGAGGTCACGACAATCGATCTATAGATATGGTCCACTCTCTTCCAGTTAGGTGTGAATGGTGCTATTTGCACATGGATCGTTCTGTTTTGAAATTGATGGGAATCACTTCACTTAACATTGCAGGTCTGTCAACGGCTATAGTGACGTTCAATCAGTCATAGAAGTATTACGTCCCATGTATACTCAAAGGACATAAACTCGAGCAGATAGAAAGCTATGGGCTCAGCAGAGTGGTGCAACTCCAGTGCGAGAGCTTCTAGGTTCAAATTTCAATTCAGGGCCAGGAATTTGTATATTTGGTAGTCTCACTGCTCCGTAGTGTCCTTAGGTATACTGGTCAAAAAAAGAAACGCGCCACTTTCAATATATATTTTTTTTGTATGGCGCGTTTCTTTTTTTGACCAGGATATGAGCTACGGGCGTGCTGAGCATGAATCGCTGACACACAATAGCAGCAATCGATCCCTACGATATGCCTACCACGATGACATATTGTAAACCAACCTTCGACGGATATGCGCTGTCGAGGACTCGAGATGTGACACTTTGCTTTACTTTTTACTCTCAAGGGGGAGGGCAATATCATGCAAGGACCAATTTAGATACTGAAGTAAACTAAATATGTTGTAAATTATCAAAATACTCACCGGCACCTTTATGCACACGAAATCCTGTTATGTATAAATCAAAAAATTGAAATCTAATAATCCAAGGACGCGGATGGTAAACTGCCTTCGTGGCAATTGTACATTAACAAATCAGTCACAAGACTAATCCATTCCGCATGAAAGTGTAGAAAAATGATCCAATACTGAATAATCGCATAATGTAGCAAATAATAAATCTAATTTTAGCAACTTACGTAAAATTACGTTACTATATTGATATCTGTTGATCTAATTGTAATCGTCTTGAATTTTTTAAAATTTATTATATGTATCAAAATAAGTCTATATGGTGTTATTCTTTTATAAAATATTGTCATCTTTTTTTAAGTTTGAACTAATATTCTACATTCTAAAACACCATAAAATGTGTTGAAAATTAACAGACTACGCCGTCTAAACATCTAAAAACATAATTTTATACCACATTATGGAAATTCACGTTTTTTAACTGCACCAAGTCACTTATACCATTATTTACACTTATAACGATTCATGTTCAACAGGTAGATAGTCACGTTGTAAAGTACTGACGATTCTATAGCAGCTATTGGTAACTACTGTATTATTGCTCGTAAAAATTTGCAATAATTACAAAGACGTGACGCCGCACCGACGATAAAATTTTCACCAAAAAAGATGGCACAAACTTTTTACACTTGCGTATAATGACTCAACAAGTTGACAGAAAAAGTACATAAGATCCTATAACTACTGTATTACTGCTCGTAAATTTTTTTTATAATAATTACTACAACGCGAGGTCGGGAACGATAAAATTTTCACCTAAGAAGATGACACAAACTCAGTAATCCAATCCATTGCGCCTAACACTTCCAACAATGAATGAAATTATTGAATTACTCCATTTCGGCTACAGATCCGTCTTTTATCTCGACCATGTGCCCCGTCTGCTGCCTGACTCACTATTACGATTTCATTGTTATAGTTTGCGCGCAAGAATCCAATAATTGCTACTGTTTGTGGTGAGAACAAATCACATTATTGCAAGGAACGGTTGATCAGAATCCACGCAAAAATCTATTATCTTCACAATAATCGACACAAACTTGGTATGTTTTTGCGTAAAACACCATCAAGTGCAAAAAGCTGATAACATGGTATTTATTTGTCACGAAATAGTCTATTTATGCACAGTATTTCTGCAATTTTTACAACTGGATAATTTCACCGCAAAAACCCCGATATCTAATCAGATTTTATAATAGAAATAAATCCTTATTACACAGAACTGTCATTACACGCAAAAACAACACAACTAGGATAATTTTATCAGGGAATTTATAACGTTCTTTCAGACACGGCGAATTTTAATCTAAAGATGGACATTTTACACCAAATTTAGTCACAGTCGTGTATTGATTTTGCGTCGGAACAAACAAACGCAACGTTGCGCGAGTAAACAGTTAAGGGGAAATAATCAACAGATCGACGGTAGCAAAATATTGGATAGAAAATTAAATTAACTTGGTACATAGAATTTGTAGCGTGTGGCTATTGTAGCATGGCTATTGTAGCGTGTGGCTATTGTAGCATGTGGCTATTCTAGCGTGTACAGTACACGTTTGGCTATCCTAGCATGTCACTATTCTAAAGTCGTTGCTATACTTGCGAAGCGAAGAGTAGTGAATTGATTCGTGTCAGTTTCAAAGCAGCTAAAAATTGCACCGTTACTACACCTGCCGCACTGCCGCTCTAAACTGGGAAAAAGTCGGGCAAATCTATCGATCGACTATCGTGACCTCTTGTGACCTTGTGCTGGATGGGACGTAACTCGTCAACATCTCCAATAACACGATAAAACCAATCCGAATTGATTCGGTTCGCTTGGTGTTATGTTGCTATACTAGCGAAATAAAGCGAAACATGTGTAAGCAAAGTGAAGTGGTTTACTTTCTATCAGAGAGAGGTGGTTGAAAATTGAACCAGTATCTTCCAGAACATACCAGGAGAAAATGGATTAGGTGTAACTCGAACTGGGACTTTTTCAGTATGTCTCGAAACATATATACCGGTTTAGTTTGACAAGTATAGCAACGTTATAACATGTCACTATTCTAGCGTATGGCTATAATTTGCAACATGTTGGACTTTGCATGGCGTAACGTCATTTGCGTCAATCGCAATTTGCACATCAACTTTTGAGTTGCTCAGAATTCGCAGCTGCAAATTGGGTTAGTGAATTAAAGCCGTAAAAGTGGAGGGAAATTGAAATGGGATATGGTGGGTGTCATGTAAATGGGGATTGGTTCTGGTAGTGAATTTAACGCTTGAAATGATGATGATGTCACTGTAGTCTATTTTTAGATTTTTTTACGCATGGAAACACGTGCTGATAATGACTTGCAGATATGGACATCAAGTTTAATCAGGCAATAATTTGGGTAAAATGGCATACCCGACTGTCGGAAATGATGTCATCGTAAATTTTCGGCAAAATGAAAAAACAATTATGACATTTAGTGATCTTGTTTATAGTTTCTATACTAACGGCTTTACACCATCCCATTGTACTACGTTATTACTGAATGAGATTGTAAAACAAGATAGTAAAATGATCTACAGATCATATCCTGACATCCTCCATATTGAGTAGTTTTCATCCAGGCTATCTTCGAGGATGTGAGGAATAATAATTATAATATGCCCATTAGTTAACATTTTAAACTGGTTTATTACTTATTGGTTTATTTTGGTATAGGGAAGAGTAACACCTTAATGACTTATTAAGTAAAAGTAAATTTAATTCAAAATATTATATCAATTAACATTAGCTTTCGATTTATTAAAAATCTTCATCAGGTGTGAAATATAATATTATAATAATAAAATATACAAACAAATTTAAAAAATAGTTCTAGCAGAAAGAATGGTAAGAAACACGAGGGGCAAAAAAATGATGATGTAATATAAGTGTAACAAATCATGACGTCATACCAAATTTAAAGTTATAGGATAGTTATGCATAAATATAAGTAAAAAAAAATTAAATGAGCCAGTAAAAATCAGGAGAGTACACTACAATCGATAATTGGCATAAAAGCCGTAGTCTAGATTCAACCCTAAATTAACACACAGTCAAAACGATTGATCACTTTCTGTTCTTGTACTTCCCGGTCTAGTCTGTAACCAGCTACTTTACACTCTAAAGTCCGCGAGTTTGTGCCCTGGTAGGTTAAAGTGGACTGCCACATATTACTGTAGTGTGTCTTATTCTGTATGTATATGTGTATACATATGTTTATGCATGTGAGTGTATGTGTACGTATGTGTATATAGATACATTGTTTTTAACCATGATGTGTTATTTGTTAGGTACATTGTAAGATCGCCTATAACAGGCTGTTATGGCACTGTTATCTACTATACAGTGTTTTTAATTTTTGTGTATGTATGCATATGTGTATACATATATG